>JAHHFK020004002.1:10000-79423 GCA_024533555.2 Aedes koreicus | reverse complement strand
GGGTAGTAGCTGGTCGGGAACGTATATTGTTTCCTACCTGGCGTTTAGAGCGTGACTGCAAAATAGCTTTGCGAGTCTTGCACTCCCAAAAATTTGATTTATGGTTTTCACCACAATTTGAACATTTGAATTTTTGAGGATCTTCCTTCACAGGACAGTCGTCCTTAGTGTGTGAGGAATCACCACAATTCATGCATTTACCAACCATATGGCAATGCTTTGTTCCGTGACCCCATCCCTGGCACTTACGGCATTGGGTGAGGCTTTGGAAATTGGCTCCAGTCTTCCTGAAATGTTCCCACTTCACTCTGACATGGAGCAAAAGGCTTGCTTTTTCTAAAGCCTTAAGGTTGTTAAGTTCACTTGCCTTGAAGTGAACTAAGTAGAGATCGTTTGAAATCCCTTTGCGAGAATCGCCAGGCCGGGATTTCATTTTCATCTTAATTACTTGGACTGGGCTAATTCCAAGTAATTTTATTAACTCGTTTTTAATTTCATCGAGAGATTCACCACTGGGCAGTCCTTTCAAGACAACCTTGAAAAGACGCTCAGCTTTGGTGTCGTAAGTGAAGAAATTGTGGTTCTTCTGAGTAAGATGAGTAAGAAGGCGTTTGAATCCGTCCAAGGTTTCAGCATGCAAACGGCATTCACCTCGTCTGGAGATTTGAAGGGAATATTTCACACCTTCAACAAATGTTAAGATTTCCTTGCGAAAAGCATGGAAATCCGAAATTGCCACCACAATAGGGGGAACTTTGTCCTTTCTCAATCGAGAAAGTTTGTTCAAATTTTGATTAGATGATGGATCACTCTCATCATCTGTGAGCATATCAAATTGATTACTCACATTTATTTGATTTGCAGGCGAATCAATAGATTGCCCTTTTCGTTCCCCCCCACCCCCCCCCAAAAAAAAATAATTTTTTTGCACTTTTGTTTCCCCAAAAAAAACCCCCAAACACAACAGACTGAACTATTACTTTTAATTTTGAAAGAGACATGGGAGATCCTCGTTTTACATATCTGTTGTTTGATGATTTTGATTTGACTGTTTCGTAATATATTTTGTCATAAATATCCCGTCAAATTTACACCTCTGGCATTCCCCTTCCTAGGACTTCTGCTTTTGAGAATCCATAAATTTCGCTTGCTTCAATTCCTTGGCTTAAATTTCAATTTCTATAAAACATTGTTAATCTATTTATCTATTACTGCTTAAGTAGGCCTGGTATTGCGATCGATTATTCCATTATAGGGTTACCAGATTGACTTTTCATAACTTCTTCTGGCATTTTAATGTACATCGGTAGTAATCTTAAGGAACATTTAAAATAGTCCGGGGACATTTCACCATTGTAGCGTAGACCTTGAAGGATATTTTAGAGATCGATTGCCATTATTTTATGGATCATTATGTCCATTTCAGCGGTGCATATTTACCGAGGGGTCTCTCGAAGTATTTTATTTTTGTTTGAATAAATGTATTTAAAAAAAAAAACATTTTTCATTCCTTAAGGATCTGTAGATAGTACAGTATAGGTCAGAACATATATTTATTAGTGCGCACGTTGGATTCAACTGTGGAACACAACTGACTACTTAACTAACAATGTGAGCAGTTGAACCGAATCAATGAGGCTATTTTATGTTCCATTTTTATTAAATCAGGGATCCTACATACTTGAAAAAGGGGTCATAGATAAGTCTTTCGAAGAGCAAACTGTATTTTTTATGGATAAAATTTGTTAATTTAGGCCTCAGTTTTCAACTTTTTGTGGCTTTTTTTACGCTTTTTTGAGAGTAATTCAGTCAATTCGAAAATTTATTTTGAGAATGATTAAGCGTTACATTTTTTACACTGTGTTGCTAGATTTTATATCAAGTATGGATCAAACCGACATTTTTTAGTTATCATTCGTTTATTTTAAGCGAATGTCGCATATATTTTATGGATCCATTTTTGTTGTTTTGTTATCGAATTGTTTTATTTTTTTTCTATTTTGCTCCTCACCTAATTCCTTTACATTTTTAATTTTAATTTTTTAAATTCCTATATATACAGCTGAGCTACTCAACTGCCATCTTCATGTTTCAAGTAACATATGAATTTAAGTGTATCTTTTACCTTCTTTGTAATATGTTACCAATTCTCCATTGAGCATTATTCCATACATTCACCTCATCTTCTTGCTTCTTGTTTCGCATATGTTCCCATATCCCATTTTAATTCCCCTTTATATAAAAACCTTTTTTTACAACATAATCCCCCCGATCATGAAGCAGAGACGAACCGGGAGGTTACTATGGTTCACTTTCCATATCTACAGGTCTCGTTGATTGCACACCACTGGTAGAAGGCACTTCTTCATCACTAGGGGACGACACTTATTGCAGAATCGCATCGATTTATCCAATGGTATTTTACAACCTAAAGATCTTAATTTTTCAATAACACCATCTGTCAAGCACAGAGAATTCTCTGTGTGTCAAGTTTCTAGTCTCTAAACCATACTTCCCAATATATAGCACTTTGTTGACTTTGTACCTATCTTCATTTCAAATGTATGGCAGACTCCATTGTATTGAAATGTACCTTTAAGAAATTTGTTCCAGACACGGGTATAAATAAAAATTTACCTGACTGCTGTCTTCTCAACGAGAGGTCTAAAAAAATCCGATATAGGTATTAACCGTTTTAGCAAAAAAAAAAAAGAACTTTTGAGTTTGATCATTTACTTCAGATAGCATCAGTTTCCATCGTTTCCGTTGCGTCTAAACAGAAACGGGTAAGGCTGACAGCACTGTGAAAGCAAATAGCTTGAAATGCTGAGAAAGAAGAAAAGATTGAACTTATTATTTAATGATACCTTTGCTAATGAACGTTCATGGGAGATTATTCCTCCTTTATATCATGAGCAGTTCTTACTAATTTCAATACATTTAAACATGTCATATGGAAGTTTGAATTTATGATTTCTTTATATCTTCTGGACTTGAAAGCAATGAACTTTTGTTCCTTCATTCGAGGATTTTCATCTTCTTTAAATCACGAATAGTTCAAAATGTTCAATATATTTTTGAACAGTGACCTTAGCTTTGCACGTAATTTTTGAGACAGAAAAGCAATGAATTATCATTAGCCATTTTTTGCTCTCTTCAATCAAAAGCAGTTCTTTTTAATTTCATAACTTTAAATACGCTAGCATGCCTCTGTGAACTTGTTTTTTCTTTCTTATTTTAAAACAGAAAGAAATTCCGTCCAAACAAAAAAAAAACAAAGAATTAACTTCACTCACCCCCCAACCAACCATCAACGCCAACCCCTTGCCGTTGCCCATTGGTTTTTCGCTAATGGGTTCACCCTATCCACTTTGTCCAAGGGATCCCCCTAATGCCCCTCCCTCTCACCCAATTAAATTAAAAAAAAAAGGTTGCATCATCCAAGGATTAATTCAGGTTTTTTTACCTAATCAGATAAAAAACCAACTAGGGTATGTTTCCCTTGACTCAGCCTATTATGCAACGATCGATTACATTTCTTATTATCCATATAGGGTATGTGTCCCTTGACTCAGCCTAATATGCATCAATCGATTACATTTTTTACTATAACTCATAAAGTATTTGAGCTGGAAGCGATATTTAACTAGTTATACACTTGCTTAGATATTTTCAATATGTCATTTGGTAGTATGTATCCTGAAAAGTTACAAAACTCATTTTATAAAGTCAGAAACTATCGAGGGATATGGATGTAATGTCGGTCAATAAGCGCCAAACTGGGTCTATTCATGGATGCAACTTCGTCCCATTCGATATATTTGTTATTAAATGTTGTCTTCATAAGATTTTTTTTTCTGATTTTCAGATTCAATGCATTTCTAGCTGTATTCGCTCTACCCAACAAACAAATTTATAAAACAAAATATACTTAAACTGCTAAGAATCACTCAAATGATTTTCACATATGATTTAGCGACCATTTGATAATCAAAACATTATAATTCACTGTACACAGATTTTGTTCCTTTAGTTTGTGTTAAGGTGAGCCATATGGAAAACATTCAACCGAAACTCAGACATTTTTATTGTAAATTTTACCAATAACAACATTTTTACTACGCTTTCCATCCAACAGGCCATAGTTGGAAACATGGAAAAAAATATGTTCCTAACATTGGGTCTATGGTTTTCTTCTTAAATCATTGTTATTTTACCTATGTGACCTGTTAGTTTATAACGAGTGACTAATTTCTGTACATCTTGACTGTATTATTCGGTTTATAGGTTCAATTTCTGCAAATTAAGATCATTCGAAGATCGTGTAGATAATCTGTTCAGCTTAACCAGTAAAGTCATGATGTCTAAAAAGTTGAGGAAATCGAAAATTACGCGGAAGTGAACAACTATTAATTGATCAATATTGTCTCAATCGCTTTAAAATCAATCGGTCATCCTGATAGGAACATAATTTTGTTGATTATCAGCGAACTAATTACATTTTTGGTACATAGGCCGAATGAAGGAGCTAGGCTGACATTACATCCCGTTACCCTATATAAAAATTGATTTCTGTCTGTCTGTCTGTCTGTCTGACCCTAATAGGCTCGGAGACTACTGAACCGATCAGCGTGAAAATTTATATGCAGGGGTTTTTGGGGCCGGGGAAGGTTCTTAAGATAGTAAGAGACCCCTCCCTCTTCTGAAAGGGGGGGCTCCCATACAAATGAAACACATATATCTTCATAACTCGAGAACTGATCAAGTAAAGGAATCCAAATTTAGCATGCGGAAGTTTTTGGAGGCAAGAAATGTTTCTATGGTAGTTTGAGACCCCTCCTCTCTCTAGAAAGGGAGGCTCTCATACAAATGAAACAGAAGTTTCCGCATATCTCAAGAACTAATCAAGCAAATTGAACCAAATTTGGCATGTGGGGTTTTTTGGTGGCGAAAACTTTTTCTATGGTGGTTTGAGACCCCTCCCTTCTCCTAAAAGGGGTGCTGTCATACAAATGAAACTGAAATTTCGTCATAACTCTAGATCTAATAAAGCAAATGGAACCAAATTTGGCTTGCGGGGATTTTAAAGGCAATAAATGTTTCTACGGTGGTAAGAGACCCCTCCTCTCGTTCTGGTAGGAAGGGGGCGGGGCCCCCATACAAATGAAACACAAGTTTCTGCATAACTCGAGAACTAATCAAGTAAATGGAACCAAATTTGGCAGGTAGAAGTTTTTGAAGGCAAGAAATGTTTCCATGGTAACTCAAGACCCCTCCGCTCTCTGTACTCTCATACTAATGAAACACAAATTTGTGCATAACTCGAGAACTAATCAAGCATATGGAACTAAATTTGGCATGTGAAGGTTTTTGGAGGAGAGAAATGTTTCTATGGAAGTTTGAGACTCCTCCGCCATCTGGAAGGGGCCCCATACAAATGAAACATAAGTTTCTGCATAACTCGAGAACTAATCAAGTAAATGGAACCAAATTTGGCAGGTACAGGTTTTCAAATGCAAGAAATGTTTCTAAGGTAACTCAAGACCCCTCCGCTCTCTGTAAGAGGGGGGCTCTCAATGAAACACAAATTTGTGCAAAACTCGAGAACTAATTTACTAATTTTGGGGCTGGGAACGGTTCTTATGATTGTTTGAGACCCCTTCTCTCTCAGGAAGGGGCGCTCTCATACAAATGAGACACAAATTTCATCATAACCCGAGAACTAATCAAGCAAATTGAATCAAATTTGGCATGTGGGGGTTTTGAAGGCAAAAATGTTTCTATGGTAGTTCTGAAGAAAGGGGGGAGAGGCTTCAAAGAAATGAAACTCAAATTTTTATTATAATCGATGAGCCCAATGTGATGGTTCGAGAACTAATCAAGCAAATGGAACCAAATTTGGCATGTGGGGGGTGAAGGCAATGATTATATGGTGGTTTGAGAAACCACCCCCCTCTGGAAGGGAGGGGTCCCATACAAATGAAACACACATTTCTACCAAAAATGAGAATTATCCAGGTTACTTAAACACAAAACGTGTTTTTCTCGGGTAAGAAGCATGTTTTGATAGAAGTTTGAACCCCTGCTTATTCAAGAAAAAAAAACTAATTTCGAAAAAAAAAACCATAAACGTGCCAGTTATATTCAATTTTTCTTCATTTAGTTGCAAGCGTAGCAGCGCACGCACCGGGTTCAGCTAGTAACTCATAAAGTGTTTAAGCTGCAAGCGAGATTCAACTAGTTATACACTTGCTAAGATAAGTTTGATAAGACATTTGGTAGTTTGTATCACTGTGCGTGCGCTGATGGACTCCATCAAGTGGAAAGTTCGAGATTTCGTTCGATCTGGAGAAATGTAACCATTTAATGGATGAGGGGGCGACCCCGGCGCAGTGGTTAGCGTCCATACCTCTCACGCCATAGTTTCGAGTTCGAAACTTACCCCCGGAAAAGTTACGAAAATACCCAAAAAGGTGTTTGAGTGACTACGACGGGAGATGAACCAGCCCAGGGCTGAAAATCTTGATAATCAAGGAAGTAAAAAAAAAACTTAAACCATTTCTTGCTGTAAATTTGAAGTTTTAATAAAAGTACTGTAAAGCAACCATTAATGGACTTTTTAAACTTTTTGAATCACGAATTACAGGTCTTTTAGTGCGTACCAATTTACATTTAGTCAGTCTTTATTCACAATCAATCCAACCTTTTCCTCTTGACATTTCAGCTTGCTGTACTGACCAGCAACCATCTGGAACGTGATTTCAGCAATGTACACGTCGTCAACGAAATAGATAAACTCGCTGGATTTATTGAAAATCGTACCTCGCATGAAGTCCGCACCTTTCACTACACCCAAAAGCGCAATATTATTTTACAGTTCTGGTTGAAGGTTAATATTTATAAATTAGAGGGATTCCATCCAGAATGTGCCGGAAATCCCAAAAATCATACCCGATCATCATTGATTTGGATGAAACTTGGCACATGAGTTCGGTACGTTGGAAAAAAAAATTCCACAGGTGTTAAGATAATTTGGGTTCAAGAGTAACTTTTGAGATGGGCGTATGTGTTTTTTCCAACATTTTACTTGAAAAATCGTAGTTCAAAAACCATTACATTTAGAGAAAAACTTTATAAAAGGGAATTGTAGGGAACTAAAAAACCTTTCTTAAAAAAATATACACAGAAAAAAAAATTTTTTTTTTCATCAAGAAAAATCAAAAATAATTACTAAAAATAAAATATCTAAAAAAACATATTTTTAATATTTTTTAATTTGTTGTATGAAAATTTGAGGAAAAAAGACACGTTTTAAAAAAACTCTAGGATAGACGCCCTTATAATAAAAAAGTTTTTCAAATAGCGAACTTTGGTGTATATTTTAAATTTTGGTTATTCAGTCTTATAAATAAATTTTGATGTTACAATATGGTTTTGGAGATCATTACAAACAATAATGATGATAATGATAAACCACGTAAACGCAACCGTTTTCAAGATATTTCTGATTTTCTTTCAATAAAATTTCAAAACCTCAAAAAATACGCCCTTTTCATAAATTACTCGTGATATTAAAACAACAATAGCTAACGATTGTTTCTCTTGTGTTTTTAGCCTTTTTAAAACACATGTATGTGCCTCTTACTTACTCTTAACAGCTCGTCGATTGAAAAAGCTTCACTTAAAGTTATAAGACAAAAATAATGAATTATGGTTGGATTTATATTTATATATACCATTTATTAGTCTCGGTCATTGATAATATTACATAAACATTATATAAACTATTGATTGCTTTTATATATATTATGAATCCTGCCTTCTTCGTCATTCGAAAACAGTTTTACAAAAACTTCGTTTTCTGAAATTGGAACGAATGAGTGGTACTTTTGTGTACCTGCAATCGTTTTAGTCTGTCGGTAAATTTCATTCCATTCTGCTACCCCCTGTTCATACTCTTCATGTGATCCATAACAAAACGACATTTTTGTTAAACAATCATCATTTTTTTGGTTCGCCCATTCGAATAACTCTAATGCACTTTTTATAGGGTGTTCATGTTGTACAGCAAGGCTTGCATATCTTGCCATTCGTTTTAATGTACCACCAATTGCATCGCAAGGTCCCTTACCGTGGGATGTTGCGAAAAAATGCCATTCAGCATCAATATTGTATTTCTTTTTAAACTTACAAAGGCTTGCAAAGTTCTTCCTATTTTTATATTGGGATGCTGCCCCGTCAGACATAAACGTAGCTTTCTTTACTTTAATTTTTGTTTGCAAAAAGCTTATTAGTTTTGAAATAAACACCTGCACCGCAATCGTATCATGTTTCAACACTTCTGAGATAACAATGAAACTGATATTTTTAAGTATTCCAGATTCCGTGTAATAAATGACAAAAGGGTGAATAGTGGCTTGCTCATTACTCCAATAACTACTTTGAACAGCATCTTGAAAAACAAATGAATAATTTTCAGAAAAATCACAAATTATTATTACTGCGCCGTCTTTAAGACAACTTTTATAATCTCTCAAGAAACTAGACTGCTGAGATTTGACAAAATCGTGGGATACTAATTGTTCCAACTTTTCACAAAAATAAGCAATAAATTCATCAATTGGTTTAACAAGTGTCTCTAAACTACATCTATCAGTTGAAATCCATTGCTCAAAAGATATTTCAACTAAACCACGTTTTTCTAATTTGTCTGTTAAACTACTCTCAAAATCTGAAAAGCCTGGACATCGTTCGCATTCACGGAGGTAACATTTTTTAGTTCTAGTTGATGAGCTACATAATATTTCTTCAAAACACAATTTATAATCATTCTCGAATGAATATTTTCTAAGACCATGAAGCATCAAGTTAATGTTCTCATGAATGGTGCAAACACAAATGTTATGAGAACCTGTGCTGCCAAGTAATTTGCAATGCTTTGGTCTTAGTGCTGCAAAAGAGCTAAACCCAACAGCATTTTGATGCATCTCTTGAAATTTAATGAAAGCTTCTCTTAATGAACAAACTAAAAGGCGCTTTTGAATATGAACCCTCTTACCTTCACTCCTCACTGAAACGTAGTCGTTCATACCAGGGGTTGCTCGTGTAATCTCATCACTGTCGTAAAATTGCAAAATTTGGTTTTTTATTTCCGGGTTCAGACCGTGTCCCAGCTTTTCGTTAGGGGCAGCTAAAACACCTTCGTGCTTTGCAAGGAATTTAGCTTGTGATACGATGTACTTGTTTGTTATTCCAAATTCTGCCATTACTCTTTGATTTGTCCAAGATTGTGGTAAAACCGAAAGTATCCTTACTTGATCGTCCCTCGAAGTTTCTGGATCAGCATACCGGTCCTTTAGCTGCGCGATTATTTCGTCATATTCGGCTGCTTTCACTTTCAATTGTTCCAGGTCATCCTCCTCCGCTTGATCCCCAAATATGTGTGTCCGAATGCCGTTTGAAACATCTTTGAACTTTTTGCGGGCATAATTTACGTTCAGGAACTTTTTAGCCGATATTGGCGAAACGTTGATTCCAGCTACGCCCTTGTTAAATAGCTCAATATTATGGCGCCTTGAATAATCTTGCACACTGCTATCAGATGGCACTGACATTAATGATATTGCCGATGGCGTTTCCTCGAGACCATACAAGTCTACTTGCCGTGATGTAGATGGTTGTGGATCCATAATGTTAGTAATTGATGGTTTCTCACTAGGCTCCGAAATTGCAGCATGGGATTGTTCCGTTCTATTTAAATGCAAACGACAATTATCACAAATCATCAAAGAAGTTTCCAAATGTGTTTTGCCCATAAACTTGAGTTTTTTGACATTTTGTTCGGTTAATTTACGAAGGTTTTTTGAGCACCGTTTAGTGGGAAACGGCATACAACACTTCTTCATGTTAAACTCCATTTTCAGTTCACTCAGATAGATTTTACTGATGAATGCGACTATGCATGAGCATATATATTGGCTGTGGTACCTTTGGAAATGCAGGTATAAAACATCTCTGGTAGTTTACAGGCAGCGTACATTAGCTGTTTTTGACGTAGGACTACGTCTGTGTTTTCAATACTGGGGTACACGTTCGAATTGCGAAAATTTGGAGCGTCACGAAAAATATATAGGTTTTGAACGTTAATAACTAAGTCATTCCACGATTGATTTCCAAAATGTTTGCACCAATCGATCGGAACATTTTCTACGCTTCGATTTAAATATTTCAAACTATTGATTTTTAACATGCAACTAATAAAATTAACGCAAATATGAAGTGATGTCTTATAATATAGATTTTTCATAGTAAATTTACCTAATACACAGTACTTTCCGCGCACAGACTTCATATTTAAGTAAGGAACGTCTCCTAGGCAGCCATGAATGTTATATAACGGGTACACCTTCGCATTTTGATTTAGTTTTCCGGCGGTCATGGAGCTGTGCAGAGTAGGATCTGCAGTTGGACGAGCAGTCGCTGCCCAGAAAGGCGTTGGTGAAGTTGGCTGTTGTTGCCGATGCTTCCGTCAACCTCGCTGCGAGAAGCATGGCTGCTGAAGCCTACTAGTTGGCGGGAAAAAGCCGCCCGTGACAACGAGACAAGAATCATCCCACGTCACCTGCAGATGGCCACCCGCAATGAAGATGAGATGAACCAAGAAAGAAAGTCCAAGTTCAATCGCGAACTGTTTCTCCCCCGTCAACTAAATCCGTCCTTTTCAGGACGACCAAATTAGTTTGCCAACTAAAGAGTTTATTTGGTTGAAATTTTCTCTTGTGATGTTTGAAATTAATTTCAATTACCGCGCCCCGGCTGAACATAGCATTCATTAAACGTCGGGTCCCGTAGTAAATGACAAAGAAGGTTGAACAACCAACGAACGGAATTCGAGCCGAACTGCGTCACTTCAGACCGACCATGTGGTTGAGTTCGTTGTAGTTCCTAGCTATGCATAGCGGATTAGTTGCTGGCGGTGGCAAGCAAATTAGGAAAGGTTCGGTTAAGAAAATCATCCGTCTTGCGTGTAATAATTAAAACTAATTATTGTGGCGCAATAATTGAAGTTCGTCCCCTTTGATGCTATTTGTAACACATCGCCTTCGTTGGTACCGCCTTCTTTCGTGCACTAGCATCCGATGCTTTTACCTAACAGCTTTTAGCAGAACATTTTGATTCAGTCTTACGACAGTCGTTAAGCTGTGCAGTGGCTGTAGGATCAAAGTTTGCGGCGGCGAGCAGTCCTTGGCCAGAAAGACGTTGGTGCGATTGGCTGTTGTTGCCGATGCTCCCGTCAATCTCGCTGTGAGAGACATGTCTGCTGAAGCCTACGAGTTGGCTGGAAAAAGCCGCCCGTGACCTGCAGATGGCCACCCGCAATGAAGAGGAGATGAACCAAGAAAGAAAGTCCAAGTTCAATCTCGAACTGTTTCTCCCTCGTCAACTAAATCCGTCCTTTTCAGGACGACCAAATTAGTTTGCCAACTGAAGAGTTCGCTTGGATGAATTTTTCTCTTGTGCTGTTTGAAATTTCCATTACCGCGCCCCTGCTGAACATGGCATTGCTTTAAGCGCCGCCTCCCGAAGTAAATGGCAAAGCGCGTTGAACAACCGATGAACCAACAGATCCATAGCTATCTTCTTCGCGTTAAAGATAGTGGCCCTCTCAACCATCGTAGAAAATACAACCGGGGCCGTATCATAATTAAGAGCTATCAACAGCTTTCTTAAGAGTGTACAATAGAATTTTCTTGGCCCTTTTCAGGACTGACTTAAATCAATTAGCGGATGGCCCTGACGTGTATGGGAATTCGATTGCTGCGTAGTCCTACGTCACCTTTGCGCACAACCCCATTGGGCTGTACCTTGTAGTTTTTTTATGAGAAGATATACCTGACATACGTTATAGCTGCTATTTGTCTACCTACCTTAAACAATATGTGTTACTTTCATCGCTACATCACCGAACTGTTCGGAGTGTAGTTTTCACACACTACACCCGACCTCTAACATCGTTGGAGCTTGGCAAAATAGTCAGCAGTTCGATTAATATGCTTCTTCTATATGACGCTCCGCATAATTTCATCATCTGTCCATTTCACACTTGTCGCCCCTGCGACATCTATCTCGCTGTTACTTTCATCGCTTTAGCAAATTCGCTCCCTTCATTCTCTGAGCGGCCCGACCGATACAGCCATAAAACCATTATAAATATATTGATTGCAATATTAAAACAATAGTGCTATTTATCTTGTTCTTTTCAAATGAGTCTTCTTATCATCCTGATATCAAAAGAAAAAAGGACATTAGAGTAATGTGAACGTTATAATATGAAGATCTTGGAAAATTTATCATTTCTGGTGGAAATCTCGATTAACTTAAGAAAAGAGCGAATTTTCTTATGTTTTTTCATTCTATTGAAATAAAATCCGAAAAATCTCGAAAACGGTTGCGTTCAGGTGATTTATCATTATCATCATTATTGTTTTTAATGATCTCCAAAATCATATTGTATAATTAATTTTCATTTATAATAATGAATAACCAAAATTTGAAATATGCAACAAAGTTCGCTCTTCGGAAAACTTTTTTATTATAAGAGCGTCCATCCTAGAGTTTTTTTCAAAACGTGTCTTTTTTTCTCAAATTTCCACAAAACAAATTTGAAAAATATTAAAAATATGTTTTTTTTTTATATTTGATTTTTAGTATTTATTTTCGATTTTTCTTTATGAAAAAAAATTTTTTTTTTCAGTGTACATTTTTTTTACAAAGCCTTTTTAGTTCTCTACAACTCCCCCATATAAAGTTTTTCTCTAAATGTAATGGTTTTTGAACTACGATTTTTCAAGTAAAATGTTGGAAAAAAAAACATACACCCATCTCAAAAGTTACTCTTGAATCCAAATAATCTTAACACCAGTGGATTTTTTTTTCAACATACCGAAGACGTGTACCAAGTTTCATCAAAATCGAAGATAGTTGAGTTTGGTGACCGACCGATTTGGCGTGGAATCAGTCATTAGTTCTATAGCCAACATTCCGGCAGTGCTGAATCGCTCAACCAGAATGGCCAAGTACCCCGCAGGGATATCGCACAGTTAGTAAAAAGTCTTCATTTTTTTTAATTTTACTTTCCAATTTATGTTTGTAAAAAAGGCTCCGATAATTGGAGGGAAAATAAAAACTTGTGCTACAATATGACGGAATAAATTTGCATCTGTATAATGTATAATTTTCTTTAGAAAGGGTGAAGCTCGTGGAAACAGCCCAACTCTCCAGTTGACAATCTTGAAAGATTTATTCATGAGCTAAAAAAAACTTTGATTCATGAACCAGGTCGAAGGACAAAATAAAAACCGGTCCAAGTTATTTCATGCTCGTTTTTTAATTTCTTAAACCCATCTCAATCGAAACCAACTTACCTACAGAATAACCCCTTAAACCAATATTCGTTCCTTGTAGAAAGGCAAAAAGAAAGCATTATAACGACATGCTCGAAAAGATTTTCAATATTCATAATAAAATTTTATTGCTGTAAACATTAGGCAAACGAATAGCTCTATCGGTTATCGCATGGAATCTACTGTATGCTGATGTAGCTGTATGCTGTATGTAGCTGAAGTGATTGTGTCCGCTACTGCACAGCGATGATAATGATCCAACGGGATAAAAACGGAAAACAAATAGAAAGTTCAAAAGAGGAAACAATTTCAATGCTCCGTGATGAAAAAAAGGGTACATGCTCTCGGAAAGAACAAGCACGCTGATGTTTATCCCATGGTAGCGTTTCTGTCAATTTAAGGACCATTAGCGTAACGATGAAACACCAAAGAGCAGTTTCGTGCTCTCCACAAGTAGGTACCCAGCCAGAAGGAGACACAAACTGTTCTTTTCCGCTTTTCACGAGACCGTGTCGAACAAGAAAGCGGAATCTTATCTGCAAAACTGTCAATGTAGAAGGTATGGAATGTGAAATGGCTTGGAGCATTAGAATCAGCTGGACATGGGCGACGGTGCTTTGTGATTGGAATCTAACGCGGGTTGTTGTATCGAGTTTGGGATATCGAGTGGTTCGTACTCAGGTAAAGCATACCCAAAGGGTTCAAAGGGCCCAGTGCCCAGCCATTTGAAACTTATACAAATATTTATGTTTAAGGATACAACTGTAAGTCGAGCACGACTGAAGAAAGTGAACTTTATGCTGATGGTAGTATTATCTACTCAACCCGTGGCATGCAAATAATCCTACATAATGAAATGTGTTTTTTTTTTGTTTTTTTTTGTGAGCTCACTAATAAAGAATATATTTGCCCGAGTGATCCATTCTCGATGCAAATTATTGAAACGTGGGAGTCACTCCTATCAATGATTTAATCATCCGTTATTGTATAGCATCAATGAACCGAGAACAGAATCAATTTGGCATCAAGAAATGTTAAAAGTAAATTGGTCAAGAGAAATCGACCGTTGCAGTTACATCCTTATGATACCCCAACAAACATCGGTGTTGAATTAGAGCTTGTTCAAACAAATTTGGAGAAGCTATTCAGCTATTCTAGAAGAAACAGCTGAATAGCTTCTCCAAATTTGCTTGAACAAGCTCTAATTCAACACCGATGTTTGTTAGGACAAAGTGCAAGATTTTGTCGCAATAGCCGTTCCATTTAATTTGATCTTCCTGTCCACGAGCTGGTACAGCACATTCACCGCAGGACCTTGAGTGAGTAAATTCAACGTTACAACCATTCACAAACTACAAGCTAATATGAACATAGCAGGCTGGATAAAACATGCCAGCAGCCGAATGAGTTGCTAGAGAAAACCATAATGTTCCGAAGTTGATAATGGAGAATCAAAAATCTCTTCTCAAAGTGACTGAATAACTGATTTGATCCGTTTTTTTTTTTCTTGAAAACCTCATTGAGTTTTTAAGGATCGCAAATTACTTACATAAAACTAGGGGAATGCCTGTTCGGTTCAAAGGTTGGATTTTAATAACAAAACGTTCTTGGCTACACACAGGATGGAAGCTAAAAACGGTTTGTTATTAAAATCCGACCTTTGGACCGAACAAAATAAGATAAAAAATTAGTTTGCTTTCAGTCCACAGCATCCTTCTACCTCGTTCTTTCGAATTTCTATCTGTTCTACTACGGCTTTCGGTACTACGTCGTATGTCGAATGCAGAACATTCTCGTTAGTGCTCGAACGGTAAGAATTTCGCTCGCTCGACTCGTCCATCCATCCTCATCGACCAGCCGGGTCAGCTTGTACAGTGGGCTCGACTTCTAGATCGCCATCTGCTGGCTCGCTGGACGCGCCGTGCTGTTCTTCAGTAACACCTTCAAATCGTCGATGAGCCTCTCCGACCGTGCCATCTTCATCAGGCACCGATCAGCTTTCAGGTGCTTCTCTTGGCGCAGCTGCACTCGAATTGAGGCAGCTTTGTTAGCTTCCGTACTCTTAGCTTCCTGATCGTTGCTGACAGCGTTTTGATTGGCAGCCCTTTGCCTTTCGCTTGAAGTTCGACACGAAACGAAACACACAAGCCATCGTCCGAACCAACACCGTCTACTTTGAAAACCATAACCACCGGCACCTTCACAGCATGTAACAGCAATGGTACCCGAATTTCCTTTGTTGTAATCGCCGGTGGTAGATGATGACGGTTGAAAAGGAACTGCGGTCCGCACACCACGGACTATTTGAGTGGAGTTCCGGATTCTTTTCCCACTTTGTCAGCAAATCCGCTACGTTTAATCTCGCCGGTACCCAGCGCCAGTCTGCCACATTCGTTAGGCTCAGGATCTCTCCGATGCGGAAGCAAACAAACTGCTTGTAGCGACGCTGATCGGACCTAATCCAGGAAACAACCAGCTCTGCGTCTATCCAGAATACCACTTTTCTGACGGTGATGTTGTGGGTTTCGGGTACTGTATTCGAATTTGTGCGCGGATTACCGTCGCCAGATGCTTCAGGTGTGGAATACAACTGCTTTAGTGGTGCTGCCTTCACCCAACTCATCACCAACGTACATCTCTCCCCGCACAATGGCTCGGAAATATGACAAATCCGTACACCGACTCACCAGCGTTCGCGAATATATGCAGCTGTACTTCATGGATTTCATCGGATCGTGCAGTGCCAAAGTAGCTGCGTGGCAACTTGAATGCCTGAACGTTTGCCAACATGCTCGTGCACCACGTCCATTTCCTCAATGACAGGTCATCTATCGCTTCATTCCAGTTGCACCCTGTTCTCCTTCTTCTTCTTTAGCATTTCAAGCTTATTGCTTTCACAAGTAGCTTATTGCTTGCTCTCAACTTAGTGTTCTAAATGCACTTCCACAGTTATTAATTGAGAGCTTTCGATGCCAAGTGCCATTTTTGCATTAGTATGGTTGTGTGGCAAGTACAATCATACGCTATGCCCAGGGAGTCGAGAAATTTTCCTTAACGAAAAAATTCTAGACCAGACCAGGAATCGAACCCAGCCACCTCCAGCATGGTGTTGCTTTGTAGCTGCGCCTTTACCGACTGAGTTAAGGGAGGACCCGGCACCCTGTTCTCCACAGATCTTGAATCAGCATTTTCTCCATGATGGTTATTGGAGTGAGGAAACCTGTTGTACAATTTTCTCCTCGGAGGACCTTCGAACATTCGAATTTCGAGGTGGTTGCGAAGCAGGAGACGTCTTCGATCGTATCCCATACGATGCCCGACACTTGTTCTTTGCAGCCTTTTCCTGGTTAAAGTGCACTGATGAAGCATTGCTTTGCTCTTCAAGCTCCCCCAGGAACGCTTTAGAGTTCGATGCACAGCTTCTGATTTGGAAGCCACCACTCAAATAAATGTATCCCACTTTGCTGGCCTTCCGGATTGCTTCTACGACGGGGTCCGTACTATCGTTGTCGTCGTCAACGTTGTGATCCTTAATGATCGCTGTGTACTGTTTACTAATACTCGACAGTATTAGTACACGATACTGAAGAAGTCTGCACATTGTAGACGAAATACGCGTATCTGTCATCAACGAATAGAGGTAGTTGGAATTAAATGGAAATTACTAATCGTTCTTCTCATTTTCTAGGTACAGGTATTCCACTAAAAAGCTCACATTTATAAAGTCTAATTTTTTGTCGACGTACAACGAACGTGTAAAAAATATCCTAAAGTACTGTGCGGAGGTTGCTATTTTGCCGTTTACCGAAGATCGAAAGGTAATTCAAATATGTTCTACTTATTATTAAACTCATAATCACCAATTCAACTGTTTGAATAAGGTCTGAAACATTGCACTGTTAAAGTCCACGATTACAGTAAGGATGTTTCAGCCTCTTCACATCTCTGATCCGCTCGACGATGTTCATGCACCGGAACTCATCGCAGTAAGTGACCAGATGATTCGTTTGCATGAGTTCTTCCTTGGAGGCAGCTTGTCGACCAACTCCTGCTCTAGCATCTAACACTCGACCGCTATGCACACTGCTATGACGATCATGGCGGCTCTTGACATGAACTGGATCCGGATCGCCTCTCACCTTTTCAGGAACTCCTGTTCCACGGCCTTATGGACTGCTTCGACATTTGAGCTTCCAGCATACTCTGCGCGTGTTCTAACTGATGCTCCTCCATCTCGCGCTGAACCTGGAGCTCAAGTTCCTGCATCTTCCGTTCTTGCTTCAGCTGCTCTTCCATCCACGCTTTCGGCCTAGCGAGTAGCTTATTCCGCGCTTCAATCCGCTTTGCATCTTCTTCTCCTTTGTGAGTTGTCCCTCTTGCAGCTGCTTATCAATTGGATCTGCATCGGAACCAACTCCCTTGTCACACCCTCCATCGTTTTTTTGGCCGGTATTCTTGCTACCTCGCGTCTTACTTCTCGGGGTCCTTCAGCTGCTGAGTACTACCGGATACACACCCTTCACAGTGCCAATTAGCCTTTGACACCTCCTGATCTACTCCAGCATAGGAGAAATGAGCCCACTGCTCACACTTTCCACATTGAATTCAATCCAAAATAGCTTCCGTGAGAATGCAGAATGGGCAGCACGCGGTTCTGGAGGCACTCGTTTCGGTAGATTTATCATGGTATCCGTCGTGATGTATGGCTGGCTCATCTCTCCACCCCAAGAAACTTCGGGCGATTTCGTCCACCTTCTTTTTTCTTACCTCCTCCAGGAACGGCCAACCATGATGTGACAACGTAAAAATCCTGCCCCGGCAATTGCTTTGTGGCCGCCTTGATGAAAGTCTTGTCGTCCATAACGACGCACATCGGTTTCGTCAATCACTATCGGTACAACTTCCTGGCACGGGTTTTGACTACCGTGTTTTGTTTGCCTTCCTGACATTGTAGACGTGGGAGCCGGCACGTATCATCGTTTTTTTCGGCAAACCAGATTGGAACCTCCGCCTTCTTCGCGAAATCGCGGATCGAAAGGTTAAGTTGACATTTGAACAGTTGTGATGAAATTTTACCATAGAGTGTTTACATGTGCAAAATTTCGCTACAAATTATCCAGTGGTTATCGAGATGACTTACAAGCAAGAAGTGCTTCGACAAAAAATTATGGGAGCGGATGTAAAAAATACAGGACAGTCCCACAGGTGGATCGTGAAACAGTTGGGAATCCACAATTCGACCGTGTCACGTGTGGCAAAATAGTTCAAGGAGACCCAGCCGACCAAGCGGTGAGCTGGCAGCGGAAGAAAAGTTAAGCCAACCGGCCCCGTGAACGCAAGGAAGGTGAGGGATTACTTCAAGCGCAATCCGAACCATTCGATTCTAGACGTGGCCAAGAAGGTCGATTCTTCCGTCTGGTTCGTCCAGCAGACAATGAAGCGGGCCGGACGTCATGTCTTCAAGGTAAGGAAGGCGCCTAACCGAACCGAGAAACAGAATACGGTGGCCAACTTCCGCGCCAGGAAGCTGTATCGTAAGTGGTTGGCGCAGCCGATATGCATCATAATGGACGATGAGACGTACATTAAAGCGGACACCAAGCAGATCCCCAACCTGGAGTTTTTCAACGGCAAGTCTCGCCTGGATGTTCCGGAGAAGTTCCAGAAGAAGAAGGTCGACAAATTGGTCAAGAAGTACTAGGTGTGGCAGGCGATCTGTGGGTGTGGAAAATTCAGCAAGCCTTACAAAACGACCGGCACCATCAACGGCCAAATATGTAAAGAAGAATGCCTCCAGAAGCGCCTGCTGCCCTTACTCCTGTGCAACGAAGGTAAAACTCTGTTTGGGCCGGATCTGGCATCGTGCAATTACGCGAAACCAGTGATGGAGTGGTACGAAGTCAACAATGTTTTTTTTTGTGCCGGAGGAGGCAAATCCGCTAAACCCGCCAGAATTTCACCAAGTAGAAAATTTCTGGGCGATTATGAAGGGCTCTGGAAAACAGGGAAAGTCTTCAAAAAACGGCAAGGATTTGAAGAAAGAGTGGAAGGAAGTTTGTAAGAAAGATGGCGCAAGTGTTGCACAGGATTTGATGGGTAGCGTTAAGTCCAAGATGCGGGCATTTAGCCTAGGAGAGGAGGTTGAATAAACCAACTTTGCAAAAATATAGCTAATATGTGTTTATTTATTCCCTAAGAGTTTCAACAATATCCGACTTAAAATGAATTTTCGATGATCATTTTTGTCTGTTGCACTTTTTTTCGAGTACAATCTTTAGCTATGAGTCACCATTGCTGCTTGTCATTTTGTCTGGTTATAACCAATGGAGACAGATTGAAGTTAAAAGCTAAAGCTTGAAGGAACTGAAAAGTCAAATTAGAAGAATCGAAAGCCAAGATGCCTAGCATGAAGCTTGTACCAATGTAGTAGATGCATCTTCTTTATGACTCATTTTAGTCAAAATCAAGGTCCTGCAAGCAGTATTGATGGTTGTGTGTTGCTTGGGATTAGTGAGACACTGAAGGAAATGGAAAAGCAAAAAGAGTCGAAGAAAACATGAGTAGACAAGTAGGTAAACTATCAAAGTCAGTCATCCAGCGCTGAACAAGCTCTTTGTGTGTATGTGTCGCCATCTTGGTCACCTACTACAGCCACGACATCGTCATTACTGGGACAGCTCAGGACAAACTGCTGTACTATTGATCCGGTAATAAAGTGAAGGCAGTGTAGAAGAGGAATATTTTCTGCCTGCCGACTTTTTTTTAACAATAAATCGAAAGAGACTATTCATTCCAAATGTAAAAAATGGCTTCTTACACACTTAGAAAAATTTACAGTATTCGGTAATTTCTTACCAAACTTTCAACAGCTCAACGTTCGGTGATCCGATTTAACGGATTTCGGTAAAATTTGACATGTTCCAGTAATTTTTTTTACCGGAAAACTGTAAAATTGCACCGAAATCCGGTAAATCGGATTACCGAACGTTCAGCTGTTGAAAGTTCGGTAAAAAATTACCGAATACAGTAAATTTTTCTAAGTGTGTACGTACTTCTACGTATTGGATAGGAAAACCCTTCCTCTTCAAAATTATTGTGATGGAATCACGAGGCGAGTTTTCACTGTCAAAAATTTTACGGAGTATTTTACGGAGTAAAATATATATTGCATCCTATGAGGTACACGATAAACGAGTAAATTATTCAATGCATTAGTATAAAGGGCGAACACGAAATTATTGCGACACCGAAAATGTCATGCCAATTTTCTTATAATGTTTAGAATCAAACCAAAATTTTAGGGTAGTTTTATACATATATTTACTTCAAAAATCAAAAGAAAAGTTAATCGATGGAGCCTTGAGTGTAAAATTGAACGCATTTTCGCTTGATGCCCTCCATCAAAGTCTTTACAGTGTCATCCGGTACCAGTTTCTCAGTTTTTTTTTCCATTTTCTTAACATGTCCTTCTCGTCTTTGACTGTTTTCTTGCTCTTCCGAAGTTCCCGCTTCATCATTGCCCAGTACTGCTCCACCGGGCGCAGCTCCGGACAGTTTGGCGGATTCATGTCCTTTGGAACAAAATGGACAGAATTGGCCTCATACCACTCCAGGACACTTTTAGAATAGTGGCATGATGCCAAATCTGGCCAAAATAGCGGAGCTTCGTCGTGCTGCTGCAAGAACGGCAAAAGGCGCTTCTCGAGGCACTCAGATTTGTAGATCTCGCCATTTACTGTGCCCTTTGTCACGAAAGGCTCACTCCTCAGTCCGCAAGAGCAGATGGCCTGCCAAATGAGATATTTGGAGGCGAACTTCGACATTTTCTTCTTCTTAAATTTGTCGTCCACATAGAACTTGCTCTTGCCGGTGAAAAACTCCAACCCCGGAATTTGCTTAAAATCGGCTTTTATATACGTTTCGTCGCCCATCACACAGCAGCCATATTTTGTCAGCATCTTCTCGTAGAGCTTCCGTGCCCGAGTTTTAGCCGTCGATTGTTGCCGCTCATCGCGGTTTGGGAAGTTCTGTACCTTGTATGTATGTAGTCAAGCTCTCTTCTTTGCATTCTGGACGTAGCTCTGCGACATGCCGATCTTTTTAGCCAAATCACGGCTTGAGACGTTGGGATTTGCTTTAATCGTCCGCTTCACCTTTCCCTCCGTCTTTTTGTTCTCCGGTCCCGGTTTTCTTTCAGCTCCTTTGCCGTGGTCCAACGTCAACTGCTCCTGGAACCGCTTCAACACTCTGGAGACGGTTGAATGGTGAATGTTCAACATTTTTCCCAACTGCCGGTGCGACAGGTCAGGAAATTCCAGGTGTTTGGAAAGAATTGGTTCTCTCGACTCACGTTGGTTCACCTCCATTTTCGTTGAATCGAAAAACACGACTTCGAGTTTGACAGCATGTAAACAATACACATCAATGAGAAAGTGTGCAAAATTTGGTTTTTACCCAATGGTAAAAAAGTTATGCCCTGTTGAATGTGTCGCAATAATTTCGTTTTCGCCCTTTAAGTAAACCAAAACAAATGGAAACATAAATTGTATCCTCGATAATTGTATGGACAGCATACGCATATTATTGCAGCAAAAGACAAGAAACTAAAGAAATTAAGTTTCAAAAATGTTTTTGTTACAAAAAATTTCCCTTTTAGATATTTTGCATGAAACACAAATGTGTTCCATAACTGTAGGTGGACTGCAAATGTTTCAGGAAAGAACCTCTTCCGCTCGTCCGTAACGATAACTCAATTAAGCAATGAAATTCATAAACTCGTTAATTTATTTATGATGACCATCAGATAGAGCACAGTACGACGGGAAGCACTTTCTGTCACGAACGAAATAAATGCGCCACCATTGAGGCAGCAAAACCAGCAGACTCGTGTTTTCCCTCAACCGAAGCAAAAATCATACTAAATTATTCATCAACTAGCATCATCACCATAATCCACGACACTTGTTCGTTGTCGACAACGACGACGACACCGACAGCATGACGATGACACCAGTTGCAAATCCGACCAATAATTACAGCCAACCACTAACCAACCCTTCGGCTTGTTCAAATACCTAAACTGCGGAAAATAACTTTGCTCCAAGGAAATTTTCAACGAGTCTTTAAAAACACCGCCCCGGGCACAGTAAAAGCACTTAATTCTCCTTTTACACCATCAGGCACACCACGCAAAAGTGATTCGTCGATGGCCGGCGGGGATAAAGTGGGAAAGAATAGGAAAATGAACGAAAAATAATTGGCTAAACGATTTCCAATTTCCTGCCGGGAAGGTGATTGGCAAAAATCAAGAAACCGGAAGTCAGCCGATCGTGATTCGTTTTGTAAGAGATTCTTCGGCTGAACGGTAAATGGTGGAACAGCAGGTGAATTTAATGTGGCAAGCAAGAGTTAAACATTCTTTCATTGTAAATATGATGAATGACCGCTGTTGATCCACATATTTCGGAAAGCTTTGAAAGCATGACCATTAGGGTGGTTCACAGTATAGATTCAGCTCCACTCCAATCGATCGGATTTAAAGCCAGGTCCTGACTCTTCTAAAAAAAAAATTGAGCTACATTGATTGTGAATTCGAACTGTACTGGCTTTTGAAGTTTCTATGCGAATTCCATATACTTTTCGTTCTTATCCTTAACTTCGGTCTAATAGCATACGAAAGTGTTGACTAGCTGTGCTTACGGGAAATTTATCCAGCTTCAATTTTTCTGAAGACAACCTTTCGATTGCACTTCGGCAATATTAAAGTCTGTATCTGCAATAATATGGATACCCAAAATCTGTAATAAAACACTCATGAAGCATTGCGTTTTTAATGAAACTATTTAATAGAAAAGCTCGGGATATGGTTTACAAATTCATACTACCAAAACATCGTTATGCTGCATTGATATAATAATCTCGAACATTGCGCTTCACTGTAGCTAAAAGGGTTTGTACAAATTCCTTAGTGACCTTGCTGGCAGCTCCGGTCCAGATTTGTTGAAAAGTTGAGGATCATACATTCGGAAGTTATTGCCGTAGAAGTTAATAATCAATCAACTTAACGTTTAATCGATAATTGGTCTTCGACGCAAAGTTTTCGATAAAAAGACTTATCTTAAACACCAATCGCATGAATTTCCTTGCCATCAAATCTCTCTCAATTGCGTTTAGTGGATTCACTCAAGTGGTTAAAATCCTTACTGAATCATTCAAGATCGCTCGATGAAACCCTATCATCGTCATCATCGTATTTTTTTTTTCTTCACATCAGCCGGATCCGCTGCTTCAAGTTGGGAGAAACGTCATCGAAAACTAGTGGCAATAGAGTGATAGAAGTTTATCCTCGCGAAAAATCCCTCTTGCTCATTTTTTTTTCACACAATATGGTCCAATCAGAGTCCATTTCGAAATTTCGTGCTTCGGTGGAACGTGAAAGCGCTAGGGGTGCTTCATTTTAAAAGTTTATAGATTATTAGGGGCCAAACATTTAGGAGAAAAATAAAATAAGAAAACAAAACAACGGAGGTCGTAAATTAAAATTTCTCTAGTTTTGATTGTGTTGTTGTTGTTGATGATGCATGTTCCACCTGAGGCTGTTTAGAAAGCTATTTTGTTAATTTAGAAAGCTGTTTAAAAGTTCCCACCGAGTCTGCTTCGAGTTTAATTAAATAAAGTTTTGCGAACTTATTAATAGCCTTCTATTGGAATTTCTGCTTTTTTGGGTCCTTACTGTTGGTTTAAATCGGTCCAAAAATGCTCTAAAGCGTTATTTGAAATATCCTTGTTTATTTTGAATGATAAACTTTAATATCACTTTGTGAGGGGCCCCTGCAGCATCCTTATTATTAGTTTAAATCAGTCCGACTCGACTTTCAAGCGTTATTAAACATTACTTTGTTTTCTCAATGAAAACTCACCACTCGACTTGTGAGTGGTTCCAACAGCATCCTTACTCGTGGTGTAAATTGGTGTTAATCTTAAATCGGTTCTAATATAGCAGTTCCATAATAAAAAGTGGTTCTAAGTCTCCGAATTTCGTAAAAAGTTCTTGAATTGTCCTTTGTTGAAAACTATTAGACACGTATTTCTTTCTTCTCAATTAGGGTCACTCAGTGCTAGGGGGGCTAAAAATTCAATTTTGCTTTAAACATTTTGGAAAAATGACATATAAAAAGATTAATATCCCTTGAATCCCTCGATTAATTTCATTGATTAACCGCGCAAATTTTTGCTTCGATTTAAATTTACAGCTTTATAGTTTTATAGTTAAAGTCAGATTTAATTTAGTTTATAGTTTATAGCTAGATTTCATTTTAGCTATCATTGCTTTAGACCAGTGGATAAAAATTATATTTTTCTTAAACGGGTTTCGTTGTCAGATGAAGAGCATTGCATAAAGCTGCAAAATCAATTCTTAGCCTTTATATATCTACAATAAAATCAACCCAACAAGAGAAAATAATCGAGTTGTATCTAAAATCAATAGTTCACTCTGTTTGAGACAGTTAAATAGTATTTAAAAATTATGTACACACCTAGAAAATTTTACAGTATTCGGTAATTTTTTACCGAACTTTCAACAGCTAAACGTTCGGTAATCCGATTTACCGGATTTCAGTGAAATTTTACAGTATTCCGGTAAAAAATTACCGGAACTTGTCAAATTTTACCGAAATCCGTTAATTGGATTACCGAACGTTCAGCTGTTGAAAGTTCGGTAAAAAATCCCAACACAAAAAAATTTTCTAAGTGTGTATCCTTCAGCCCACCAGGAACCACCAAATTTGATGATTTAGTTTAACATAATACTCATGGAAATACATGGTAGCCTAGTTGGTTGAAAACGCATTACAGCTTTGAAGGAAAATATAAGACTTGGTAAATTTGAAAAATCATAACTCAGAACCGACTAAATCAACAGTACTGATTTTCGTATATCTATCTATATATAGGGTATGTGTCCCTTGACTCAGCCTAATATGCAACAATCGATTACATGTTTTACCATAACTCGTAAAGTATTTGAGCTGGAAGCGATATTTAACTAGTTATACACTTGCTTAGATATGTTCAATATGCCATTTGGTAGTATGTATCACGAAAAGTTACACAATTCATTTTATAAAGTCAGAAACTTTCGAGGGATATGGATGTAATGTCGGTCTATTAGCGCCAAATTGGGTCTATTCATGGATGCAAGTTCGTCCCATTCGATAGATTTGTTATTAAATGTTGTCTTCGTACGATTTTTTTTCTGATTTTCTGATTCAATGCGTTTCCAGCTGTATTCGCTCTACCCAACAAACAATTTCATAAATCAAACTATACTTAAACTGCTAAGAAACACTTAAGTGATTTTCACATATGATTTAGCGACCATTTTATAATCAAAACATTATAATTCACTCTACACAGATTTTGTTCCTTTAGTTTGTGTTCAGATGACCCATATGGAAAACTTTCAACCATAACTCAGACATTTTTATTGTAAATTTTGCCAATAACAACATTTTTACCACGCTTTCCATATAACAGGCCATAGTTGGGAACGTGGAAAAAAATATGTTCCTAACATTGGGTCTATGGTTTTCTTGTTAAATCACTGTTATTTTACCTATGTGACCTGTTAGTTTATAACGTGTGACTATTTTCTGTACATCTTGGCTGTATTTTTCGGTTTATAGGTTCAATTTCTGCAAATTAATATCATTCGAAGATCGTGTAGATATTCTGTTCAGCTTAACCAGTAAAGTCATATTGTCTAAAAAGTTGAGGAAATCGAAAATTACGCGGAAGTGAGCAATTATTAATTGATTAATAATGTCTCAACTGCTTTGAAATAAATCGGTCATCCTGATAGGAATATAATTTTGTTGATTATCGGCGAATTAATGACATGTTTGGTACATAGGCCGAATGAAGGAGCTAGGCTGACATTACATCCCGTTACCCTATAAAAAATTTATTTTTGGATTTTCTTTCTTTCTAACCCCCACAGCCCCACAAAAAATTGAACCCCCCACCGCGAAAATTTTTTTATATTTTTTTGTGCCCGGAGAGGTTTTAAAGAAGGGTTTTAACCCCCCCCCCCCCCAAAAAGGGGCCCCCCCCCCAAAAAAACCCAAAATCCCACATAACCCCAGAAACCAACAAACAAAAAAACCCCAAATTTACCACCCGGAATTTTTTGGAGGCAAGAAATGTATCTATGGTAGTTTGAGACCCCTCCCCTCTCTAGAAAGGGAGGTTCCCATACAAATGAAACAGAAATTTCAGCATATCTCAAGAACTAATCAAGCAAATGGGACCAAATTTTACATGTGGAGTTTTCTGGAAGCATAAAATCTTTCTATGGTGGTTCGAGGCCCCTCCTCTCTTTAGAAGGGGGGGAGGGGCTCTCTTACAAATGAAACTGAAATTTCTGCATAACTCGAGACCTAATAAAGCAATTGGAACCAAATTTGGCATGTGGGGACTTTGGAGGCAATATATGTTTCTAGGGTAGGAGACCCCTCCTCTCTCTGCAAATGGTGGGGGGGGGGCTTCCATACAAATGAAATACAAGTTTCTGCATAACTCGAGAACTAAACAAGCAAATCGAATCAAATTTGGCATGTGGGGGTTTTGAAGGCAAGAATGTTTCTATGGGGGTTCCCTTGTTGAAGGGGGGGGGGGTCAAACAAATGAAACTCAAATTTTTATTATAATATAAGAGCCCAGTGTGATGGTTCGAGAACTAATCAAGCAAATGGAACCAAATTTGGCATGGGGGGAGGGGGGGGGGTGTTTGAAGGCAATGATTGTATGGTGGTTTGAGAAACCACCCCCCTCTGGAAGGGAGGGCTCCCATACAAATGAAACACAAATTTCTATCAAAAATGAGAATCATCCAGGTTACTTAAACACAAAACGTGTATTTCTCGGGTAAGAAGCATGTTTTGATAGAAGTTTGAACCCTTGCTTATACAATGTCATTTTTCAAAACCGATGAAATTTTTTGAATTTTTGATCTCCCATAAACACTTACAGGGTGACTCTAATTAAGTAATAATGAAATACATGTCTAATAAGGCTTGATCCATTTAGTGTTTGGCCGCTTATTTTTAAATATTGCGCACCTCTAGTAGCCGTTTCGAAGTGAACCGGAAGGTTTGTTTACTTAGTGGTGAAAGTTGCATCAGTATTGTAAGGAGTGTATCGAAAATAAGCTATCCACAAACTTTCTTTCAAATTATGTTGAAAACCGATATTTTATTCATACAAAAAAATTGATCCTTTATTGTACGAGGTTAAACTTGAACATAATGAAGACCGGATGAAATTTAAGTTATTCCTTCACGAATTGTCGAACTTTGGATCGAATGCTCTTCATCAAGTTCCGGACAAGTGTTGCATCGCATTTTTTGGACGCTTGAGCCCAAATTTTTTTGAACTCCTGCATGTTCCCAGCTGCCTTACCAGTCTTCTTGAAGACCCTCTTCACGATTGCCCAGTAACGTTCGATGGGTCGAAGCTGAGGTCAATTTGGTGGATTGATATTTTTCTCAACGAAATCTATACCCTTTTCCACAAGCCAATTGAGAGTGCTTTTGGCATAGTGAGCCGACGCTAAATCCGGCCAAAACAGTGGAGGTGTACTATGCTTCTTATATAAAGGCAACAATCTCTTCAGGAGACACTCAGATCGATAGATTTCCGCATTTATAGTTCCGGTAGTGTAAAAAATGGTTGACTTCAAACCACAGGAACATATTGCTTGCCATACCAGTACCTTTCGACCGAATTTCTCCACTTGAATCGACCTGTCCGCATCGCTCACATCCTCCCCAACGACGGCAGTAAAGTATTGTGGACCTGGAAGGGTTTTTGAGTCCTCCTTTACATAGGTCTCATCGTCCATCAAAACGCATGCATCCGGACGCTGCAAAAGACGCGAATACAATTTCCGGGCCCTTGTTGCTGCTCGCTTCTTCTGTTCTGCACTTTGTTTCGAGATTTTCTGCTTCTTGTAGGTCTTCAAGTGGTTTTGCTTCTTGATACGCTGGATCATTCCGACACTCGTTTCTGCTCTTTTGGCCAAATCACGTATTGACATTGATTTGTTCTTCATGATTAGAGATACCACTTTCTGCTCCAGTTTCGGGTTGGAAGAACCGGGTTTTCTGCCTCTTCCTGGTAGCTCATCCAAAGAATAGTGTTCCCCAAACTTATTAATGATGGTTTTAACACTCGCATGATGAATTCCAAACCGCTTGGCCAATTTTCGCTTAGTAATACCCTTCTCACTTAGCCATGTGTCCAGAACCTTAATTTTCACTTCCTTTTCAATACGCGACATTTTGAAAACGCAGAATTTGAACCGCACAAACAAGTAAACAAAAGAAAGCTGACAGTCAAACGCACAGCATGCAGTGTTCAGAGCATAAAAAACATCACAAATACATGCGTACAACGCAAATGTATGTGGATAGCTTATATTCGATACACTCCTTACTAACTTTCAAAAGTTATCAAAGATGGAACGCAAGAGACGGAAACAAATTTTGAGCACACACGTTGAGCAGCCGACATGATCAGGAGGCATGATAGCAAAGTATTTTTAATTCCCAAAATTGACTGTTAATACCAAGCTGAAACGTCACCGCGATACACTATCACCGGTTGCCAAACGTCACGCAAGAATGCTGTACGAGCAAGTTCAGACGAAATACAACGGATGTATTTTGATGGACGATGAAAGATATGTTAAAACGGACTCTGGACAACTCCCGGGTCACAAATTTTACCTTGCTTAACCCAAAATGATGCCCCAGGAAGATTCAAATTTATCTATGCAGGCAAGTTTTTGATATGGCAAGGTCTCTACAGTTGTGGAAAGAATTTTTTATTTTATTTAATCATCTTAGCTCATCGGGCTCTTTGTCTACATGACACAATCTTAAAACTAAAAACCAACAAACATTACAATAAAGTGAGCAGAAGATTCGCCAAATTCAAACAGTTCTTCGAACGTTCGGTTCGTTGTTACCAAATGCTGTTCGATGGAATCGTGGTTGGAGCAGGATACCACTCCGTAGTGCTCTCGGTGGCACTCGGATGTTCAGTTGAACGAGAAGCCTCTAGCAGTCAACCTCTCCATTCAAAAGTTTGGCAACAAAAACCGCTTGTTGATTTTTCCGTCGACGTACCAAAGTATGCAGTTGCAGGTTGCAGCAGATTGCAGCTATCTGAATACGGCGGGAGATTTTGCGGATCATGCCATGGTAGATTACGCAAAGCCATCCGGATAAACCTGCGCTGTATTTTTTCGGTCCTCAAGCTCCATGTTAATTGATAAGGAAGCCAGACCAAGGCGGCATTTTCTAGTATCGGTCGTACTAGTGAGCAATAGAGAGCTTTCAGGCAGTACGGGTCAGTGAAGTCTCTTGCGATTTTCGATACAAACCCTAGCTTAGCCTTAGAGATCACAGCAGAGCGGTGGATGTTAAACGATAATTTATGATCCAGTAGAACACCTAAATCGCTGAACTGGTCAGTTCTATGTAGAACGACGCCATTGATGGTATAGTCGAAAACAATCGGCTGCTTGATGCGGTAATGCAACATAACCATACACTTTGGAATGCTGATCATAAGATTATTCGTATCTATCCAATCTTTCAGTACAGCGCACAACATTTCAGCCATTTCATCAGCACTCAGTAAAAAAACCTCCCAGTCAATGGCAGAAAGAAAATCCCAAAGAGCATCGAAGTCAATTTTGTTATAGTCTAACCCCAGCTCAACATTCTCATTCACACCATGCATTGGTACACCGTCATTGACTACAGATGGTACACAGATAACCAGTGGCGGGTGATGGAGGTCAATTGGTAAGAGTGGTGAAATAGAACTCGAGATTTCAACAGGAAGATCCGATGGGCTAAAGAATAAATCGAGTATGCGTCCTAGGTGGTTGTGCACGAGATTTCTTTGATGCATGTTAAAGAAATCCATACCATCGATCAATACGGAGCTAGCTCTTGATGATGAAATATAGTTCACAGGTTGAATCTGGCCATCGGAATAATTCCAGGTCACTCCAGGTTGATTATAGTCACCGCACACCAGCAGACAATCGTTGTCAGAACCTCTGTTAAGGGGTTAAGGGCTTCCATAGTGCTATGTTCGGTGCGTCCCGGGGAATAAGCATGTGATGGATTGTAGTTTATAGTATCATATTCACTGAAGACGGTGAAGGTCTCCATCACTGGAGCGATTATGAATGAGCAGGCATACAAGGAAGAGTGTCTTAAGAAACGAATTTTGCCATTTATTCAATCGCAAGACGGTCCGGTGAAGATCTGGCCTGACCTAGTCAGCTGCCATTACAGCTGGGATGTCATGGAATTGTATAAACAGAATGATTTTAACGTTATTGAAAAAAACTCTTGACATACCGAATTGTCCAAATTTTCGTCCCGTCGAAAAATATTGGGCAATTAGCAACAAAAAAAAAAACTGATGAAATGTGGTAAAACAATATAAAACCAACCGATTTGCAGAAGTGGTGGATTTTTAGGGAATTCTGTGACCTCATACAACTTTTTATAATTGAATTGCTGAATACTAAACATTTTTACTGTGCGTTGCGTAATTTTAGCGTATGGTTTACCTTAACGAACCCTGTTGCCTCTCAACCCTCTTAAAGAGTGTATCAAAACGTAGTTAGCAACATTCAAACAATATTACTCTAAAATGGCATTTCGGTGTGTTTTGCGGTGATATGTTTGTTTACATGTCAATAACAGTTGGTACAGTAGATCGTTTCAAAGACGATGCGAATTGATCTGGAGACACACGAAAGAAAATTCTGCACATTAGGTGCTCGGCAAAGGGTGTCACGTACAACCAAATTGCAAAACTTGTGGAAGTGAACCACACCAGTGTCAAAAATGTAATCGAAAAGTTTGGTGGGACCCTTTCCGTGAAGGATTTGCCCCGATCCGGCAGAAAAACGGGTCCCAGCTGGCAAAATCCATCGGCGCCGACGCGGGATTTTGCCATGCAATTCTACACCATCATTTGGATGATTCAACGGATCAAAGCTCGGAACTACCTGAAAACAGCAAAGAAACAGAAGGTGCCGAAAGTCCCTGGAGCAGCAAACTCGGGCCAAAACAAGAGCGCGAAAACTGTATAACCGGATTCTGGAGAACAATGGCGGATGTATTCTGATCGACGACGAAACCTACGTCAAGGCAGATTCACGAGTGGTTTCCCGGACCGCAGTAATATACGAAATCAGTGAACCAGGACCTGGATGACGCTGACACCACAGTGGCGATAGATTTTAAGAAAACCATTGTACCTAACATAAACGGGCGACAACATGATTGACGACTAATAAATATTACACCAGTGCGTGCTGCGTTGTGTCGTCTCAGGAGGCAAGATAAAATAAACTACATTTTATTGACGACCATAAATAAATAAATAAATTACTCGACACAAGCGTAATCGAAATTTGATTATGTAGAATTATGTAAGAATGTATGCTTTAAACATTAAAAATAAGTCACAAAATGTCACAAAATTATCGCGATTTGTCAAGTAGTTTTCAAGATGCATTCGAAACAAGAAGAGCCAGCAAATCTTGGGCGCGGTGATCGATAATCCTGGTCAGTCGCACAGATGGATCGGCAAAAGGCTTGGAATCCACCATTCCACCGTGTCCCGCGTTGTGAAGATGTTCCAGGAGACGAAGACCATCGAGCGGCGCGCTGAAAGCGGCCGAAAACCGAAAACGGAATACCCAGAGAAGGCGCGGAAGATAAGGCAGTACTTTAAGAATAACCCGAACCTTTCCACCCGAGACGTGGCCAAAAAGGTCAATTCGTCGAAGTGGTTCGTCCAGCAGACCATGAAGCGGGCTGTGCTACGTGTTTTTAAGGTCAGGAAGGCGCCAAACCGGACTGACAAGCAAAACACGGTGGCCAAATTGCGTGCGCGGAAGCTGTACCGTGAGTGGCTGGTCAAGCCAGGCTGTCTCGTCATGGACGACGAGACATATATCAAGGCGGACACCAAACAAATCCCCGGCCTCGAGTTTTTGTCGGTACGTCCCGCATGGAGGCTCAGGAAAAGTTCCGGAAGAGAAAGATGGACAAATTCGCGAAGAAGTACCTGTTGTGGCAGGCGATCTGCGAGTGCGGACGGTACAGCAAGCCGTTCGTTACAACCGGCACCATAAACGGGCAGATTTATCGAGAGGAATGCTTGCAGAAGCGCTTGCTGCCCTTCCTCCGCGCTCACCGTGGTCCCACGCTGTTCTGGCCGGATCTCGCTTCGTGCCATTACGCCAAGCCTGTAATGGATTGGTACGCAGCGAAGGGCGTTAATGTGGTCCCGAAGGAGGCGAACCCGCCAAATACACCAGAACTTCGTCCGATCGAATAGTTTTGGGCGATAATGAAGAAGAAGTTGAAAAAAAGCAGAAAAACATTCGAAACCGATGAAGCTTTGAAGCAAAACTAGGAGAAATTGTGTAAGGAAGATGGAGCCTCGCCCAAGATCTCATGAGCAGTGTTAAGATAAATAAACGAGCATTCAGTTCGGGGGAGGAAATTCAATAAATAAATTACGTAGCTAATATGTAGTTTTTTAATTCCTAAAAATTTGAGAAGTATCCGATTTAAAATGAATTTTTGGTGATCATTTTTGTGTGTCTCATTTTTTCCGAGTTCGGTCTTTAAGTTTATAAGTTATATCTCTTGTAATCGGACAGGTAAGAAATACAAGAAATAAAATAAATAGGCTTATCTGTCAAAAGACAAAAGTAATTTTAAGAATTTGATAAATTGTCTCAGTTTTTTATTTTTCATTCTTTAAAAAGTACCAGTAAGTGTTAGTTTTAATTACCCTGGCTTTCCAATCAACCTTTTGTTTACACCAAATCAACGCACACTGTTGCCAAATGCGTAAAAACGTGATCGAAATGGTTTTGACCCTGAAAACAACGTTTTTTTGCTATAGTTTCTTCTGCAAAGTTTTTTCATAGATTATTCTCCATCTTATGATGATAAAAATTTGGTGATTTTTCTCCCTAGTAGTGAGAAAAAAAAATTGTTTTTTAATTATTGCAAATAAAAAAAATAAACTTTATTCGGCAAAGTTATAGCCAGTTCAATACAAAACAACTTTGCTGAAGCTTACATATGCCTATCTATTGGTTTTAATGTGAATTTGGGGAATTTTCTATTGAACATCCCTTCAATTCAGTTTTTTGAATATAACATCTCGTGGCGATTTTCTACAAATTTTGAATATGCAACACTTTTGTTTATGCAGAATAAAAACACACAAATTTGCTGAAAACAGCATATTTTTATCTTATATGGTTTTTGAGATAATTAGGGTTTTATTTAAAAAAATCTCTATTTTATTTGTTTCCACTCATTCTATTTTTACAGTGTTGAAGAAACGTCAAATCAACTGCTATAAGTGGTATATTTGCTGCCATATGATCATCACAGTATGCCCTGGTTACGTGAAGAAAAAACAACAACACTTCATTTTGTGATTTTTCCATTTAGTTTTGTGATAATCTCATTAAAAAAAATACTGTTGCTACTTACACCTTTGAATTGTTAGATGCATTTCTACCATCTGATGGAATAAAATGTTCGGAGCACACGATCATATGATTGCTATAGTGAACACTCGAACCAGTAAGAGACAACCAATTCTGCCTGTTTTTCAAATTCCCGAGAAGTACGAATTCTCGAGTGAATTATTTTTAATACATTTAGCCAGTGCAAAAAAAGAAATATTGTTGCATGCTGATATGCTAAATTAACTAGTATATAATAGCATATGTTTCTCCCGCATTATTCTTTGTTTTTCCGTGCTTCTGTCTCGAAAAAATACCTAGAGAAATGTCATAACAACAAAAATCAAGGACTCTAAATCACACACATAAGGTATACCAAAAACGCAGATGACGTCACTATAATAACCAGTTGGGAAAACAATTCGTGTGCAATATAGAGAACGGTGAATAAATGTCAATAGATCTCTATCTCTTCCTGTACAGAACCACGATTCGCAGTGAAGCAAAAGCTGCTAGTGTTTTTAGGTATCTTCATTTCAATCTTATATTTTGCTATATTTGGTTCTAGCTTGAATGTTTGTCTGCGCTTCTGAATTATTTTTCAGCCCTTTTTTTTCCATAGACAGAATTCCCTAAAACGTTATGTGAAACATTTGTAGATCATTTAAGCCACGAAGACCATGTCAATACCAACCTTCATCAATTCAATACACTAGTTGCTGATCAAGAAAATTAGACACTAAAAAGATTAAGAGACAGTCAACTCTCATACAAAGTCTCGTAGAGGGGTGTATGAATACTGTTTTTTTTTCAAATGCATTCGCACTTGTACAACATATTTCTGCCCACTACGCTAAGTCGGTTCTGCAGTGGTTGGCAAACAATAATGTACAATTCGTTAAAAAAGGACATCAATCTGCCGAAGGGTCAGAATATTCGGCCAATTGAAAGGTATTGGGATTAACATTCAAACATTACAAGAGCGGCGTGATTTTGCAGTTTTATAAACAATGGAAATTTTCGTCGAAATTCAACTTTTATATCCCAAAACGGCATTTGCGACATCGACAATTATGTGCAACTATCATTATAGTACAAGCTTTGCAAAATTCGGGGCAATTAACCAAATGATTTATAATAAACACTGCAACAATATAGACTTCACCATGTCGAAACCAAGTTAAAACAATACGTTTGAACGTGTTGATAACTAGGAGAAAATATTGTTTTATTAATTTGTACATGCAACTACACTTTAGTATAATGAAATGTGGATAACCGTTTAAGAAAACCATTGTAACTATCGATAAATGGGCGACAAAATGACTGACGACTAAGATAAATATTAGACGAGAACGTGCTGCGTTGTGTCGTCTCAGGAGGCAAGATAAAATAAACTACATTTTATTGAAAACCATAAATAAATAAATAAATTACTCGACACTAGCGTAATCGAAGTTTGATTATGTAGAATTATGTAAGAATGTATGCTTTAAACATTAAAAATAAGATACAAAATGTCACAAAATTATCGCGATTTGTCAAGTAGTTTTCAGATGCACTCGAAACAAGAAGAGGCTACGCCAGCAAATCTTGAGCGCGGTGATCGATAATCCTGGTCAGTACGCACAGATGGATCGGCAAAAGGCTTGGAATCCACCATTCCACCGTGTCCCGCGTTGTACTGAAGATGTTCCAGGAGACGAAGACCATCGAGCGGCGCGCTGGAAGCGGCCGAAAACCGAAAACGGAATACCCAGAGAAGGAGCGGAAGATAAGGCGGTGCTTAAAGAATAACCCGAACCTTTCCACCCGAGACGTGGCCCAAAAGGTCAATTCGTTGAAGTGGTTCGTCCAGCAGACCATGAAGCGGGCTGGGCTACGTGTTTTTTAAGGTCCAGGAAGGCGCCAAACCGGACTGACAAGCAAAGCACGGTGGCCAAATTGCGTGCGCGGAAGCTGTACCGTGAGTGGCTGGTCAAGCCAGGCTGTCTCGTCATGGACGACGAGACATATATCAAGGCGGACACCAAACAAATCCCCGGCTTCGAGTTTTTCGGTACGGGACGTATGGAGGTTCCGGAAGAGAAAGGTGGACACATTCGCGAAGAAGTACTTGTTGTGCAGGCGATCTGCGAGTGCGGACGGTACAGCAAGCCGTTCGTTACAAACGGCACCACAAACGGAAAGATTTATCGAGAGGAATGCTTGCAGAAGCGCTTTCTGCCCTTCCCTCCGCTCTCACCGTGGTCTCACGCTGTTCTGGCCGGATCTCGTTTCGTGCCATTACGCCAATCCGGTAATGGATTGGTACGAAGCGAGTCGTTAATGCGGTCCCGAAGGAGGCGAACCCGCCAAATACACCAGAACTTCGTCCGATCGAAAAGTTGTGGGCGATAATGAAGAAGAAGTTGAGAAAAGGTTAAAAACATGCACAAAACCGATGAAGCTTTGAGAGAAAAACTGGGAGAAATTGTGTAATGGGAAGATGGAGCCTCGCTCAAGATCTCATGAGCAGTGTTAAGAGAAATGTACGAGCATTCAGTTCGGGGGAGGAAATTCAATAAATAAATTACGTAGCTAATATGTAGTTTTTTAATTCCTAAAAATTTGAGAAGTATCCGATTTAAAATGAATTTGTGGTGATCATTTTTGTGTGTCTCATTTTTTTCAGGAGTCCAGTCTTTAAGTTTATAAGTTATATCTCTTGTAATCGGACAGGTAAGAAATACAAGAAATAAAATAAATAGGCTTATCTGTCAAAAAACAAAAGTAATTTTAAGAATTTGATAAACTGTCTCAGTTTTTTATATTTTGTCATTCTTAAAAAAGTATCAGCAAGTGATAGTTTGAATTACCCTGTTTTCAATCAACCTTTTGTTTACACCACAACAACGAAAAAAATGTTGTTGTGTAAAAAGTATCTCTATTTTATTTGTTTCCACTCATTCTATTTTTACATTGTTGAAGAAACGTCAAATCAACTGCTATAAGTGGTATATTAGCTGCCATATGATCATCACAGTATGCTCTGGTTACATGAAGAAAAAACAACAACAATTCATTTTGTGATTTCTTCCATTTAGTTTTGTGATAATCTCATTAAAAAAACACTGTTACTACTTACACCTTTGAATTGTTGGATGCATTTCTACCATCTGATGGAATAAAATGTTCGGAGCACACGAACATATGATTGCTATAGTGAACACTCGAACCAGTAAGCGACAACGAATTCTGCCTGTTTTCAAATTCCCGAGAAGTACGAATTCTCGAGTAAATTATTTTTAATACATTTAGCCAGTGCTAAAAAAGAAATATTGTTGCCTGCTGATATGCTAAATTAACTAATATATAAAAGCATATGTTTCCCCCGCATTATTCTTTGTTTTTCCGTGCTTCTGTCTCGAAAAAATACCAAGAGAAATGTCATAACAACAAAAATCAAGGACTCTAAATCACACACATAAGGTATAACAAAAACGCAGATGACGTCACTATAATAACCAGTTGGGAAAACAATTCGTGTGCAATATAGAGAACGGTGAATAAATGTCAATAGATCTCTATCTCTTCCTGTACAGAACCACGATTCGCAGTGTAGCAAAAGCTGCTAGTGTTTTTAGGTATCTTCATTTCAATCTTATATTTTGCTATATTTGGTTCTAGCTTGAATGTTTGTCTGCGCTTTTGAATTATTTTTCAGCCCTTTTTTCCATAGACAGAATTCCCTAAAACGTTATATGAAACATTTGTAGATCATTTAAGCTACGACCATGTCAATATATGAAACATTCATAAATTCAATACACTAGTTGCTGATCAAGAAAATTAGACACTTAAAAGATTAAGTGACAGTCAACTCCCAAACAAAGTCTCGTAGAGTGGTGTATAAATACTGTTTTTTTTTTTCAAATGCAATCGCACTTGTACAAAATATTTCCTGTACATTCATAATATTTTGGAAATACTCAAGCACCTTAGTCAAAGGCATGTTTAGAAATTCGTTCAAATAAAAAAGTCGATTAAAAGGTCACACTTTATCAGGCCATTCTGACTGGAAATGCTCCTAATTGACTTTACACCGCAAGTTTTCACTATAACAAACGTGGCAGGCTACATAGCATAGCATTATCCGACCACACAATTTCCTGGATTGGCTATTGTAGAGACGATGGAAGCGCCAGAAGAGCTGTCTTGGATGTGACAGGCTCTTCATCTATCGATTTCTTTGCACAACACCTGGCCAGGTCCTTATGATCAGTAAGGGATGGGAGGGAAGTGTTGATTAGATGTCTACTTAAGGAGATGCTGAGAACTCATGCTACCTTCATAGACATCTGGAGTTGGAAGTTGGATGGGATTGTGCGGGAGGCTTTCCTTGGCGAGAAAGCATATGTAAATTTATGTTAATAGGTCGTTGGGAGTGACGAAGCTAAGAAAGTTAATGCACTCCTTTGTTGTTCGCTTTTCTGAGCTGGAACACAGGCCTTTCCACTTCTTGCGTAAGAGTTTGTCTGTCGGTTGGGACATGAGCACCAACTCTTGTCCTAGCCTTAAAAGGCTTATGGTTATAGCGCCAATACTCGCTTTCTGAAAAGAGAAGAAGGACGCACCGACACAAAGTGATAAACCCACATACACACACATACCGTTCAAATTTTAACTTTATACTTGATAGTATAGCAAAGCATATCATAGAACATTTGCGCATAGCGTAGGGGGAGTCACCGAGATAAGCCTATCTACTTCCACTCAACATTTCTCCAAAATAGTTGAGTGTCTTAGAACCGCTTCTCTCTGCATACTACGTCTTTACAACTGTTTGAAAAATTTATAATTGTCTTGACATCTATTGCCAAAAGTGCTGGGAACCCAAACAACCTTCATAGATGTTCAAGAGATAAAAATGTGGCAAGTTTCAATATTTTATTTGTGGAATGATTGTATATGTTCAATATAGTTCATGTTTAATTAAAATTTATTAAAATTGAATTACTGGGAGTATTGCTTACCAATATCGGGCCGAAATCACGCTCATTCTCTCATTCATTCATAAATACTTTCATATATGTATACACACACATGCACACGTATATATATATATACATACAGCGAATAAAGTTGGCCAAATAGTAGCTCAATCCCTGCACGGCTTCCGCTAGTGAGATCAAGGAAGCGTAGCTCTCCTCCAGCAGTTGATCCTCGGCAATACTCATCACGGTGTCCAGAACCCGACGGTGGTGCGCATCGCTCACGTATTCCGGGAATTTCTTGACCGTCAGTCCGATCTGCTTAAACAGGCTCTGCTGGAAGCGGTTCGTTAGCTTTCACTGATCGAACACGCTCATCATGTCGCCCAGCAGCTGCGACAACTTTTTATTCTCTGCGTATTTTTTATTAATATTTTTCTTTGACTACTCAATCAACGCAAGCACTATTACTTTTTTCACCATTCAAGAACATTACTCGTGTAATCTAAATCACAAAATTCAACGATCGCGACTATTTTTTCACCGGTCAGAACTCGCGATCGGTTTGGTTGACTTCCAAAACCCACTTAACAAGATGCAAAAAACGTATTTCGAATACTACACAGATTTTACAGCATTATTTTTTAATAATTTTCAGCTGCAGCGAAAAAACAAACGTCAAGTCCGCTAACAGGCACAGCCTCCTTTTTTCTACTGTATTTGTATTTGTATTTGTGTATTTATTTGTAACAAGACAACCTTTTAGCAAATACCTTATTATTACTTGATTATTTGATTTCTTCGAACGATGCGTCTAACAACCAATCTATAAAACTATCGGAAACTCTGGTTTAAACTTATCAATGTTCCGCGCAGATACTCGGAAGTTCGATTCTACTGATGAAATTAAGGCATTTGATATTATTTTATTAAATTAGTAACGTACCTCTCATATTTTGGAAGATTTCTCTATCCAATTTAGCCTTCAGTTTTTCCATTTTATACGCGCTTTTGTGGTCTGGATTCCGACGCGAAGTTCATTTTTTTATTTATTTTATTTTTCGAACAGCCCACTTTCAATTATATAAAGCGAGCCAGGAGAATGCTAAGATATTTTTTACCCATTAATGGGTAGAAAAATACCCATCTTTTGGTCTCAAGTTGAAAATAAAGAATGGGTAGTTAGTATGCATTATTTTGATTTTCAAAGTACTTATTTTTTGACAGCATAAAATACTATCGAAAAAATGGGTACAATTTTAACAAATAATGGGTACTGGCCGGTTACAGTGTAGAAGAGAATGTGAAGTTCTACCTGTGGATGCCATATAATTCTCTGGAAATGATTGTAAACTTTGTAAATTAATGTTTATGTTAGTAAACCGTTGAAACTACTATGCGATTCCTAACCAATTTGAGAATCATCATCGGTTTACTATTTTCTATTTCCACTCACAGAGTTCGCAAGTGCTGCAAAAGTTTAACTGCAGGACGCTAATGGAGCATCCCTACTTTACAAGAAAATGTGTATCATCACGCCTCTATGAAGCTGTTGTCTGTCATCGCACAATCGACACCCACCAAATTCATCTAGTACTCACTGTGTGCCACTTCAAATCTGCCCTACCAATTTTCGTTGGCCGGGTGGAAGAGGGAGGAAAAAGAAAATAACGAGAACGATGAAAACTGCATATTGATACGGTCGGTGGATGGCTCTATGGGTTATCCTTGATCCAATTATTTCAGCATGGTTTAAGCCCTCCACTCTCCCGAAGAGAGTGAGCTGTTTTTTTTTCTTGTTCATCGCTTGCAGCATTTTTTTGAGTCCTCGAACGTGATAGTAGATTTTCAAACAACCCGCTCCTAGCAAAAATGAATGATAGCGGAAAATTGGTAGGATTACACGCTGCTTGTTTAAATCGTCCAGCACGGGCGAGATGTGCATTTTGAATCTGTTGTCAGATTTAGGCTTCCCCGTATGGTCCTTTTTTTCACGGATGAGTGATGCTCGCGATGTTGTCTATTGAATTAAACATTGAGCCGTTAGATTTTTTTTTTCTATTATTTTACTATAAGCTGCAACAATGTGGATAATGGTTAAATTGGGGTAAAAAGTTGTCCCAGGAAACAATTTTTACGTCGAAGGAATAAAACAATGCTTTCATATATTTTATCAGCGATTGTTTGACTGGTGTCATTTTTAAATGCACCAATCTCTTTAGAATAACGGTACAATTTATTACAACTCTCGCTTAACCATCCGAAACAAAAACTTTTGCACTCCCAGCAGGACCTGGCCAGCACTTCTTCTCTCCCTGACTATCGCAATAATGGTGCAAACGTAAAAATATGACAACTACAATATTTCTAGCATTATTGTGTGACGCCACGACACCATTTTAATACGCGTTGATTTATTATTACCATTCGTTCGTTCACTTGCTAGAGGTGCCGAATGACAGTGTTGTGAGGGTTCTGCTGCCTGCCAGCGCCTGTCACAGAACATAGTGAAGCATCATGTCATGGCTACGAGTGGTGGCCATCAGAAAACTTTTGTTATGTCACTACTCACCATTCGTCGTTGTCATCCGGGGCATGTACCCGCTGCCAGTGAATCCACCAATCATTTGCGAGAATTTTACAGCGCTTCGTTCTATCAGCGATAAATGATGGGGCAAACTTTAATTAAAAGCTTGCCAAAAGTGATCTGACAAGCGCTTTAAGCTGTTAGAGAGGGTTCTATCATTTGAAAAGAAGAGACGATACCGTTCAAGGGTTTGACCGCAAACAAATAAAGCATCCATTGTTGACTCACAGAAGGATTCAAAGTCTGAAAAGTTATGAACTTAACTGCAACTGGAAATTTTGTATTTATTTTCTATGTTTTCCAAATATTGCTGTACATTTCCCTCAAAAAATGTTTTCGCTTTGTTTAAATGTAAGGAGGTTGATCGCGCGACATCACGCTACTTGTCAAATTTCGCATCGCATCGCGTGTCGCGTCTACCCTGAGGGCGCCCTAACACGCCGGGACGTAGAACCATATAGGTAATTCTAAGACCGGATGGTCCCATATATATAATATTTAATTTTTAGCTCATTTGACCGGTCCCACTAGGTCCCAAGCGCAATCGACTTGGAACATAAAGTCCGTTTCAGTTAGTATTTGGCCGCTTCCTTTTAATTACTGTTGCGCCACTAGTTGTCAAAACCAGAAACTAATGTGATTAAAATTTCATCAGAAACTAATGTGAAACTCAGTGATTAAAATTTCATCAGGATTCATACACATTTTCAACACTTAAAGGGTGTCCACAGTTCAATTGCATCACTTTAAACTCGTCCTCAAAAACAAGTCTCTCAACCGATTGTCATGAAATATTCAGGGAATAAAATACAATGTATAATCTTGGTTAAGGTGTTTTTATTTCACTGTATTCCAAAAGCCCGAACTTTCTTCTTAATACCACGCATAAGATTTTGTACAACGCTTGAACCGAAATTTTTTTCCGCTTACAACTTAGGATGCTTACGAAGTTCGTGCTTCATTATAGCCCAATATTGGCCGCAACTCTGGAGAGTTTAGGGGATTAAGATCCTTCGGCACGAAATTGACACCATTCGTCTTGTATCACTCCAGAACATCCCTGGAGTAGTGACAAGAAGCTAGGTCTGGCCAAAAAATTGTAGGAACGTTGTGTGTTTTGAGAAACGGAAGCAGTTGTTTTTTCAGGCATTCATTCATGTTTACTTGACCATTTACAGTTGAAGTTGTCACGAAAGGCATGCTTCGTTTACCACACGAACAAATCCCCTGACAAATCGGTCGGTCACCAAACTCAACTATCTTCGATTTTGATGAAACTTGGTACACGTCTTCGGTATGTTGAAAAAAAAAATCCACTGGTGTTAAGATTATTTGGATTCAAGAGTAACTTTTGAGATGGGTGTATGTTTTTTTTCCAACATTTTACTTGAAAAATCGTAGTTCAAAAACCATTACATTTAGAGAAAAACTTTATATGGGGGAGTTGTAGAGAACTAAAAAGGCTTTGTAAAAAAAAATGTACACTGAAAAAAAAATTTTTTTTTTCATAAAGAAAAATCGAAAATAAATACTAAAAATCAAATATAAAAAAAAACATATTTTTAATATTTTTCAAATTTGTTTTGTAGAAATTTGAGAAAAAAAGACACGTTTTGAAAAAAACTCTAGGATGGACGCTTTTATAATAAAAAAGTTTTCCGAAGAGCGAACTTTGGTGCATATTTCAAATTTTAGTTATTTATTATTATAAATGAAAATTAATTATACAATATGATTTTGGAGATCATTAAAAACAATAATGATAATAATGATAAATCACCTGAACGCAACCGTTTTCGAGATTTTTCGGATTTTATTTCAATAGAATGAAAAAACATAAGAAAATTCGCTCTTTTCTTAAGTTAATCGAGATTTCCACCAGAAATGATAAATTTTCCAAGATCTTCATATTATAACGTTCACATTACTCTAATGTCCTTTTTTCTTTTGATATCAGGATGATAAGAAGACTCATTTGAAAAGAACAAGATAAATAGCACTATTGTTTTAATATTGCAATCAATATATTTATAATTGTTTTATGGCTGTATCGGTCGGGCCGCTCAGAGAATGAAGGGAGCGAATTTGCTAAAGCGATGAAAGTAACAGCGAGATAGATGTCGCAGGGGCGACAAGTGTGAAATGGACAGATGATGAAATTATGCGGAGGGTCATATAGAAGAAGCATATTAATCGAACTGCTGACTATTTTGCCAAGCTCCAACGATGTTAGAGGTCGGGTGTAGTGTGTGAAAACTACACTCCGAACAGTTCGGTGATGTAGCGATGAAAGTAACACATATTGTTTAAGGTAGGTAGACAAATAGCAGCTATAACGTATGTCAGGTATATCTTCTCATAAAAAAAACAGCTAATGTACGCTGCCTGTAAACTACCAGAGATGTTTTATACCTGCATTTCCAAAGGTACCACAGCCAATATATATGCTCATGCATAGTCGCATTCATCAGTAAAATCTATCTGAGTGAACTGAAAATGGAGTTTAACATGAAGAAGTGTTGTATGCCGTTTCCCACTAAACGGTGCTCAAAAAACCTTCGTAAATTAACCGAACAAAATGTCAAAAAACTCAAGTTTATGGGCAAAACACATTTGGACACTTCTTTGATGATTTGTGATAATTGTCGTTTGCATTTAAATAGAACGGAACAATCCCATGCTGCAATTTCGGAGCCTAGTGAGAAACCATCAATTACTAACATTATGGATCCACAACCATCTACATCACGGCAAGTAGACTTGTATGGTCTCGAGGAAACGCCATCGGCAATATCATTAATGTCAGTGCCATCTGATAGCAGTGTGCAAGATTATTCAAGGCGCCATAATATTGAGCTATTTAACAAGGGCGTAGCTGGAATCAACGTTTCGCCAATATCGGCTAAAAAGTTCCTGAACGTAAATTATGCCCGCAAAAAGTTCAAAGATGTTTCAAACGGCATTCGGACACACATATTTGGGGATCAAGCGGAGGAGGATGACCTGGAACAATTGAAAGTGAAAGCAGCCGAATATGACGAAATAATCGCGCAGCTAAAGGACCGGTATGCTGATCCAGAAACTTCGAGGGACGATCAAGTAAGGATACTTTCGGTTTTACCACAATCTTGGACAAATCAAAGAGTAATGGCAGAATTTGGAATAACAAACAAGTACATCGTATCACAAGCTAAATTCCTTGCAAAGCACGAAGGTGTTTTAGCTGCCCCTAACGAAAAGCTGGGACACGGTCTGAACCCGGAAATAAAAAACCAAATTTTGCAATTTTACGACAGTGATGAGATTACACGAGCAACCCCTGGTATGAACGACTACGTTTCAGTGAGGAGTGAAGGTAAGAGGGTTCATATTCAAAAGCGCCTTTTAGTTTGTTCATTAAGAGAAGCTTTCATTAAATTTCAAGAGATGCATCAAAATGCTGTTGGGTTTAGCTCTTTTGTAGCACTAAGACCAAAGCATTGCAAATTACTTGGCAGCACAGGTTCTCATAACATTTGTGTTTGCACCATTCATGAGAACATTAACTTGATGCTTCATGGTCTTAGAAAATATTCATTCGAGAATGATTATAAATTGTGTTTTGAAGAAATATTATGTAGCTCATCAACTAGAACTAAAAAATGTTACCTCCGTGAATGCGAACGATGTCCAGGCTTTTCAGATTTTGAGAGTAGTTTAACAGACAAATTAGAAAAACGTGGTTTAGTTGAAATATCTTTTGAGCAATGGATTTCAACTGATAGATGTAGTTTAGAGACACTTGTTAAACCAATTGATGAATTTATTGCTTATTTTTGTGAAAAGTTGGAACAATTAGTATCCCACGATTTTGTCAAATCTCAGCAGTCTAGTTTCTTGAGAGATTATAAAAGTTGTCTTAAAGACGGCGCAGTAATAATAATTTGTGATTTTTCTGAAAATTATTCATTTGTTTTTCAAGATGCTGTTCAAAGTAGTTATTGGAGTAATGAGCAAGCCACTATTCACCCTTTTGTCATTTATTACACGGAATCTGGAATACTTAAAAATATCAGTTTCATTGTTATCTCAGAAGTGTTGAAACATGATACGATTGCGGTGCAGGTGTTTATTTCAAAACTAATAAGCTTTTTGCAAACAAAAATTAAAGTAAAGAAAGCTACGTTTATGTCTGACTGGGCAGCATCCCAATATAAAAATAGGAAGAACTTTGCAAGCCTTTGTAAGTTTAAAAAGAAATACAATATTGATGCTGAATGGCATTTTTTCGCAACATCCCACGGTAAGGGACCTTGCGATGCAATTGGTGGTACATTAAAACGAATGGCAAGATATGCAAGCCTTGCTGTACAACATGAACACCCTATAAAAAGTGCATTAGAGTTATTCGAATGGGCGAACCAAAAAAGTGATGATTGTTTAACAAAAATGTCGTTTTGTTATGTATCACATGAAGAGTATGAACAGGGGGTAGCAGAATGGAATGAAATTTACCGACAGACTAAAACGATTGCAGGTACACAAAAGTACCACTCATTCGTTCCAATTTCAGAAAAAGAAGTTTTTGTAAAACTGTTTTAGAATGACGAAGAAGGCAGGATTCATAATATATATAAAAGCAATCAATAGTTTATATAATGTTTATGTAATATTATCAATGACCGAGACTAATAAATGGTATATATAAATATAAATCCAACCATAATTCATTATTTTTGTCTTATAACTTTAAGTGAAGCTTTTTCAATCGACGAGCTGTTAAGAGTAAGTAAGAGGCACATACATGTGTTTTAAAAAGGCTAAAAACACAAGAGAAACAATCGTTAGCTATTGTTGTTTTAATATCACGAGTAATTTATGAAAAGGGCGTATTTTTTGAGGTTTTGAAATTTTATTGAAAGAAAATCAGAAATATCTTGAAAACGGTTGCGTTTACGTGGTTTATCATTATGATCATTATTGTTTGTAATGATCTCCAAAACCATATTGTAACATCAAAGTTTATTTATAAGAATGAATAACCAAAATTTGAAATATACACCAAAGTTCGCTATTTGAAAAACTTTTTTATTATAAGAGCGTCCATCCTAGAGTTTTTTTTAAAACGTGTCTTTTTTCCTCAAATTTCCATACAACAAATTAAAAAAATATTAAAAATATGTTTTTTTAGATATTTTATTTTTAGTAATTATTTTTGATTTTTCTTGATGAAAAAAAAATTTTTTTTTCTGTGTGTATTTTTTTAAGAAAGGTTTTTTAGTTCCCTACAATTCCCTTATATAAAGTTTTTCTCTAAATGTAATGGTTTTTGAACTACGATTTCTCAAGTAAAATGTTGGAAAAAACACATACGCCCATCTCAAAAGTTACTCTTGAACCCAAATTATCTTAATACCAGTGGAATTTTTTTTTCCAACGTACCGAACTCATGTGCCAAGTTTCATCCAAATCAATGATGATCGGGTATGATTTTTGGGATTTCCGGCACATTCTGGATGGAATCCCTCAGCAGGAAAGTCCAAGACGTATATGTTGAAGTAGAAGGAATTTTTCTGTTACTTTAATGCTAGTTCCCTCTCACGGACTTCAATATTCAATAAAATTGACAGTATGAAACATTCTCTATTATCTTGATTTAATGAAATTGAGAAATAGTTTTTGAGAAATTAGCAAATAATTTAAATGTCGCAACATTTGGCTATTGTATACAAGACCAATTCTCGGAAGTGCAAAATGGATCAACATGCGAACGTTCTTTCGACAACCCCAGAAGACCGCCAAAAACCAAAAAAACCCTTTTCAGAGCCACCACCAAAAACCAAAAGAGGGCATTTTTAGGGCTACCACAGTTTGCAAAGAGTTAATGTTTATGATGCTTCTGGTCTTAAAACAACAATAATATCACAGTAACTTAAAAAGAATTTCATTTTAAATGAACGGAAAATTTATCAATAATTAAGGCCTGTACTCGAAGAAAATGCACCATTTTTATCTGTGTGTAATTTTGTTGTCCGTGGGTAAAAATTGATGAAAATCTGGGCATAACTAGTTTGGAATTGTTTACATGTGCAAAATTTCATAACAATCGGTTCAGTGGTTATTGAAATGTCATCAAAACAAGAAGAAAATCGCCGGAGAATTTTGCGCGCCGTCATGGAAAATCCGACTGCGACCATGAGATGGATCGGAAGACAACTGGGAATCACCCATACAACTGTGTCTTGGGTGGTAAAATCGTTTAAGGAGTCCCAGACGACCGAGCGGCGGGCTGGAAGTGGAAGAAAATCGAAGACAGCTGACCCTGTGAAGGCCCGGAAGGATTATTTCAAGTGTAATCCGAACCTTTCGATTTGCGACGTGGCTCTGAAGGCAAAGTGTTCCGCATGGTTCGTTCAGCAAACCATGAAACGAGCTGGGCTTCGTGTATTCAAGGTCCGCAAGGCACCGAACCGGCGTGATCAACAAAACACGGCGGCCAAATCCCGCGCAAGGAACCTGTATCGAGAGTGGTTAACGAAACCGATGTGTGTGGTTATGGATGACGAAACCTACATCAAGGCAGACGCAAATCAGATACCGGGGATGGAGTTCTACGTTGCCAAATCACGGTTTGATGTTCCGGAAGACATAAGGAAGAAGAAAGTGGACAAATTCGCCAAAATATACTTGCTCTGGCAGGTCATATGCCAATGCGGTAAACTGAGTAAACCGTACATTACAACGGGTACCATCAACAGCGAAATTTACCGCACCGAGTGCCTCCAGAAGCGTCTGTTGCCTTTCCTGTGGTCCCACGGAGGCGAGACATTATTTTGGCCGGACCTGGCATCATGCCATTACGCGTGATCGACGTTGGATTGGTACAGAAACAATAACGTTTTTTTTTGTACCAAAAACCGCCAACCTCCCAAATTCGCCAGAGATTCGTCCGGTGGAAAGATTTTGGGCCATAATGAAGGCCAAAGTTCAAAAATCATCCAAGGTGTTTGATAACGAGCTGGATTTGAAGAAAGAATGGATGAAAGTGACCCAAAAGGTCGGCTCCACCATTGCACAAAATGTAATGAGGGGTCTTAAGGGAAAGGTGCGGGCTCTCAGCGATGGAAATGAAATCTGAATAAAGTAATTCTGCCGAAACATAATCCATATGTATTAGTTCATTCCCGGAAAGCTTCAAGAAAATCCGAGTTAAAATAAATTTTTGGCGAACGCTTTTGTCTGGTGCATTTTTTTCGAGTACAGGCCTTACTTACACCGAAAGAGATCATATGATATGATACATATCGTATTGTTATATATTAGTATATTGATTCAAAGAACATTGCATTGTTTAATTAAAATGGATTACACTCAGTCGTAGCCCTACATCATCATCTCGAACAACCCAATGGGGCTGTACCTTGTAGTTCTTTAGGCTCAGATCGATAGGTTACAATTACTACAAGTTGTAATTATGATAATAGTGGGCAGTAAGATTTTACGGTTGACACTATTTAAAATAATCAACCAAAATGAATTGAAAATGACTTTTTGATGTTTGATGATCACAAGCGATTTCAACAAAGCTGGGCTGGAAACTCAAAATCTAATGAGTAATAGAAAACTGAGTAGTCATAGACGCATGATCAGTTGATTTCTTCATCGCCCTTGATTTTGACATCTGAGATTTTCAATACAAATAAAATTCATCTACACTGACTCCAAATACTTTACATTGTGTATGACAGTAAGTGATAGAAACAAACACTGTTCTCCAGTGAGGAGGCCCTTGTATTTCTATTTCTTTGATCAACGATTAAAGGTAACTTGAAAATGTTGTAGAATGTTGGTGAACCGTGGACGAAGAAGGTTGCTGATTGCTGTCATTTCATCTTCCAACAAGACTGCTGATAATGCTGCTCATAATGCTAAGAAAATGGTTTGCGGAAAATGTTTTTCGGAGTTTTGAGAGAACAAAATTTGCCCTCCTAGCGATGTTATTTATCGATTCATTCAGCATAATTGTGCTCGATGCTCAATGGTTTACTTACTCTGGATCACTTTGTTCCCAAAACAATGTTGTTATATCATTCGTACCTGTAAGAAAAAAGAAAAAGAATTTTGTTAAAACGTGCTTCTCTTCACATTCCCACCAATCGCCGAGCTGCTGTCCCGTAACCTCCATGAATGAAACGGCTCCCCACATGATTTCCGCAGTGACAAATCCCAAAAATCGAGTTAACCGGCCAACCAACCTTCACCTTATGCACCAATTGTCGCAAACCCACTTGTCCAAACAAACCATTTATCATTTATTCTCCGGAGCTTATCCCCGATACGACAGGTACACAGGTTTACCTATTTTTTGTTTATTTTTTTTTCACCTTCTCCTACCTCCTTAGAGAAAGAGCAGAAAAAATATCAACTGGGGCTAATTTTCACAATTTTCAATTTCCCAAACAAAGGCTGGAATCGAGAAGGAAGCCCCCGTCCCCAAAATCCATCAGTCGCAGTTCAAACACGAGCAACCTGACTGGATTAGCAGCGCGATGAGTAGTAGCTTTGGCATGATAAGCCACTCGCCCGCCGCCCGCCGCCCGCCTGACAGTTGTTTGTTTTTACCTTTCCCATTCCGGCGAAGATCGACGACACGTCGCCGTCGCGCAAAGTAAAAAGTTTTTCCCTTCTTCAGGAAAATTTCCCCTGTTGGGAGGACGGCAGCCAGAACGTGACTCCGGTGCTCAGGTGATAAATTTCGTTCCGCAACAGAGTGCTTTATTAATTTTGAAGTGACTCGTATGATTTACGCTTGCAACCCCCGCTGAGGAGCGGAATGTGGGATTGATTCTTTTTTTTTTCTTGTCATATAAGGCACTTGATTGGTGTCGCTGCACTTTGCTCTGACAGGTGGAAAACAAATGGCAGAATTTTAGTCGGGTAAATCAACTGATGTTGAACCCGAAAAAGAACATACACGTATCGCAAACAGTCAGAGCGGAAAAACACTGGTGAATAAATATGTGAAATAAATAAATTCACAACAATAAATTTATGACAGCAACAGCGAAGAGGAAGGTGCCAGATGTCTCTCTCCCCACTTTTTTTTTGCATTGTGTCCATTTTTTCGACACAACAAACAAACGTCTGCTTGTCCAGTTCCGCACGCAGATTGCGCCATTTTGCGCCCAGTTGCATCTGTTCAGTCCGGAGTTCGGTATTTTTTAATGACATGTGCAATGAGAAAGAGGGACCGTGGGCCGAAGTGGATTGCCACCTGATCCGTTCGCCCGCTCGCCCACTTTTGGTGGTGAAGAAGGTGTATCCGTGCGTCACCGAAAACAACTCGAACAGACCAATTCCGATCCAATGAACAAATCAGTGCAAATAAAAGTCACCTGACGCTATCTGATGCTGTGTTACGTTTTTCTTTTTTAAATTATATGGGTCGATTTTTGAGTGTCCTGTAATGTGCCTACTGCAATGGAAAACAATGTGCACGTGAGATTTTTTGGGGGACGATTATGAAGGGTATATTTAACATCGCACCGGTTGGTTCTTCTTTTTATGAATTTGAGAACTTTTGAAACGAAAGGGTCCTAGTTTGAATGACCTAACACTGCTTTTGATTCGTCGTGAAATTTGAATTCCATCCAAAACCATGGCAACGGAATTGCCTTCACTTTGACATCCAGATCAGAGCGAAACAATAGCGATGAAGGATATCATTTTTCAGCAACTTATTTTGGATTCAATTTTAAAATTCACAATCGGGTTGGGATATAATTTGGAGTGATTTATGGTAAGTATATCTAGAAACAGTGATTTCAACCCTTTTTCTTTTTTTCCTCTCCTTTGTTTCGTTTGCCCATTTATCAACACTGTTCGTAGATCATAGCAACATGGCAGACGCCAACACAGCTTGTAGTAGTCTATGAGTTTTATGACAAAGGTTTTGTTTCATTCGGTAATAAACCTATAGCCTGCAGTGTTGTTCTTTCTGAAAATCTCACATAACCATCAGCTTATGGGCCTAGACGATCACGAAGAAGCGAAAGTCTAAAGACATCCTCACAGAAGCTGAGAGACGCTAGGTACCTTGTAAGGATATTCCGGATGGAGTTGTTGCTAATCCACGAAGAACAGCATTAAATTGCGAAGTCGCCGAACCCGGAAGAACCAGCTGCTACCAGGATCACGAAAGATGCGAAGTCACGGGAACTCATCGGACTATCCCTAGAAGATAATCAGCTCTGTCATGTGATTCGTGGAATGGACTGGATAAGTATCACAAGCGGTCCTCTCTCCAGCTATGTGCAACTTCCTGCGGAAGTTGCGCTCCTGGAGGCTACAGAGAGGAGGAAACATGTCGGATCACTTGAATGAGATGACTGTGCTTACGAATCGATCGACGGCGATGGAGGAGGAGCTGAAGGAATATCTTATCGTCGCGATGCTGTTTTCAAGCCTCCCGGAATTCTACGGAAGCCTAGTGACCACACTGGAAAGAAGTCCCGAGGAGGATCTTACACTGGAATTCGTTTAGAGTAAGCTACTGGAAAAGGTTGGACTGAAGGTGAATGCGCCGAAGACTAAGTATCTGTTGGCTGGAGGAAGCGAGCGTGATAGAGCTCGCATAGGCAGAACTGTGACAAACGACGGAGATAGGTTCGAGGTGTAGATAAGTTTGTATATCTCGAATCATTGGTTACGTCGGATTACAACTGCAGCAGAGAAATTCGGAGACGCATTTTAACCGGTAGTCGTGCCTAATATGGACTCCACAAGACCTTGAGGTCTGATAAAATTAACCGCCGTACAAAGTGTACGATGTGCCAAACGCTGATAAGACCGCTAGTTCTCTACGGGCATGATACGTGGACAATGTTCGAAGAGGACCTCCAGCACTTGGAGTTTTCGAAGGGCGCGTGGTTAGGACCATCTTTGGCGGTGTATGTGAAAACGGCGTGTGGAGGAGAATGGCAATGGACTGAAAATGGACTGTAACTGGACTGGCAATGGCAATGGAATGACACTGGAAATGGAAAGGAAATGGACTAGAAATGGATTGGAGAAGACTGGATATAATCTTTAAATGCTTTGGAAACGAAAAGAAAATGGACAAGAAATGTACAGAAAATGGCCTGAAAATAGAGTGGAAATGGACTGGATATGGACTGGAAATGGGCTGGAAATTTTCTGGAAATGAAAATTGCCTAGAAATGAACTGAAAATGGACTGATATTGGAATGGAAATGGAATAAAAATGGACTGGACATGGTCTGACGATGGACTGAAAATAAACTGGGAATGAACTGAAGCTGGACTGAAATTAATCTTGAAAAGGACTGGAAATGCACTGAATATTTACTGGAAATGAGCTGGAAGTAGACAAGAATTGGACTTGAAATGAATTAAAATTGGACTGGAAATGGCTTGTGAATGGACTGGAAATGAAATGGGCTGAAAATTGACTCAAAATGGACTGGAAATCGGATGGCAATAAAATGGCAATGTACTGGAAATAGAAAAGGAATGAAATGAAAATGGACTGGAAATGAACTGGAAATGGACTGGAATTTGACTGGAAATGGACGAGAACTGGACTTGGAATGGAATGAAATGGGACTAGACATAAACTTGAAATGGACTGAAAACAGCCTAAAATTATCTGAAAATGGACTGGAAATGGACTGGAGATGGACTGACAATGGATTGGAAACATAAACTTAAAATGGACTGGAAATGGACTGAAAACAGCCTAAAATTATCTGAAAATGGACTGGGGATGGACTGACAATGGATTGGAAATGGACTGGAAAAGGACTGGAATTGGACTGGAAATGGACTTGGAATGGACTTAGAATGGACTCGGAATGGACAGGAATCGGACTATAAATGAACTGGAAATAGACTGGAAATGGCCTAAAATTAACTGGAAATGGACTGGAAATGGAATAGAGATGGACTGACAATGGTCTGGAAATGGACTGGAAATAGACTGGAAATCGACTAAAAATTGATTGGAAATGGACTGGAGTTGGAATGGAATTGGAATAGAAAGGACTGGACATGGTCTGAAGATGGACTGAAAATGAACTGCGAATGAACTGAGACTGGACTGAAATTAAAATGAAAAGGACTGGAAATGGACTGGAAATGCACTGGAAATGCACTGGAAATGCACTGGAAATGCACTGGAAATGAGCTGGAAGTAGACAAGAAATGGACTTGAAATGAATTAAAATTGGTCTGGAAATGGCCTGTGAATGGACTGGGAATGAAATGGGCTGAAAATTGACTCAAAATGGACTGGAAATCGGATGGCAATAAAATGGCAATGTACTGGAAATAGAAAAGGAATGAACTGGAAATGGACTGGAATTTGACTGGGATGGACGAGAACTGGACTTGGAATGGAATGAAATCGGACTAGACATAAACTTGAAATGGACTGGAAATGGACTGAAAACGGACTAAAATTATCTGAAAATGGACTGGAGATGGACTGACAATGGATTGGAAATGGACTGGCAATGAACTAGAAATGGACTTTCAATGGAATGGAAATGGTCTGGAAACAGACTGAAAAAGGACTGGAATTGGACTGGAAATGAACTTGGAATGGACTTGGAATGGACTTAAAATGGGCTGGAATCGGACTAGAAATGAACTAGTAATAGACTGGAAATGGCCTTAAATTAACTGGAAATGGACTGGAAATGGAATGCAGATTGACTGGACAATGGTCTGGAAATGGACTGGAAATGGACTGGAATGGACTGGACTGGAAATGGACTGGAAATGGACTGGAGATGAACTGACGATGGACTGGAAATGGACTGGAACTGGACTGGAAATAGGACTGGAAATGGATTGGAAATGGACATGAAATAGAATGGCAATAGATTGAAAACGGAATGGAAAAAAAGGAACTGAAATGGCAATACTCTGGAAATAGAATTGATTTGGACTAAAAATTAACTTGAAATGGCATGGAATTGGACTGGAATCTAACTGGAAATAGACTGTAAATGGACTGAAAATGAGCTGATAATGAAATGAAAATGAACTGAAAATATAAACTATAAACAGACTGGGCATGAACTCGAAATGGAATGGAAATGAACTCGAAAAGGAATGGAAATGGCCTAGAAATTAACTGGAAATGGACTGAAAATAGACTGAAATTGGACTAGAAATGAACTGGAAATGGACTACGAATGGACTGGAAATGGAGTTGAAATCGAATGCAACCTAAAACTTAAATGGAAAGGGACTGCAAATGGACTGGAAATAGACTAGAAATAAACTGAAAATGGAACTGAAATGGCCTAGAAATTAACTGGAAAAGAACTGGTGTTGAAGTGGAAATGGAATGCCAGTGGACTAGAAAATAACTGAAAATGGATTGAAAATGGACCGAAATTGGACTAGAAATGGACTGGAAATGGACTAGAAATGGACTAGAAATGGACTGGGAATGAACTTTAAATGAAATGACAATGGACTGGAAGTGAACTGGAAGTGGACTGGAAATGGACTGATAATAAACTGAAAATGGCTTGAAATGGACTGAAAACGGCCCAAAATTATCTGAAAATGGAATGGAAATAGACTGGCAATGAACTAGGAATGAACTGGAAATGGACTTTCAATGGAATGGAAATGGGCTGGAAAAAGACTGGAATTGGACTGGAAATGGACTTGGCATGGACTGGAATCGGACTAGAAATGAACTTGAAATGGACTGGAAATAGACTGGGAATGGCCTAAAATTAACTGGAAATGGACTGGAGATAGACTGATAATGGACTGAAAATGAACTGAAAATGAAGTGAAAATGAACTAAACTGGATATGGACTGCAAATGGACTGCAAAATGACTGGAAACAGGTTAGAAAAAAACTGAAAATGGACTGGAAATGGCCAAGAAATTAACAGCAAATCGACTGTTGTTGGACTGGAAATGAAATGCAAATGGACTAGAAATGGACTGGGAATGAACTTTAAATGAAATGACAATGAACTGGAAGTATACTGGAAGTGGACTGGAAATGGACTGAAAATGGACTGAAAATGGACTGAATATGGACTGGAAATGGACAGGAAATGAACTGAAAATGAAGTGAAAATAAATTGAAAATGGACTATGAACAGACTGGAAATGAACTTGAAATGGAATGGAACCTAGAACTAAACTGGAAGTGGACTGCAAATGGACTGGAGTTGGACTGGAAATGGAATGCAAATGGACTAGAAATGGACTAGGAATGAACTTTAAATGAAATGACAATGAACTGGAAGTAAACTGAAAGTGGACTGGAAATGGACTGAAAATGGACTGAAAATGGACTGAATATGGTCTGGAAATGGACAGGAAATGAACTGAAAATGAAGTGAAAATAAATTGAAAATGGACTGGAAATGGAATGCAAATGAACTAGGAATTAACTAGAAATGGATTGAAAATGGACTGAAAATAGACTGGAAATGTACTGAAAATCGACTATAAATGGACAGGAGTTACACTGAAAATGGAATGGTAATGGACTAGAAGTTAACTGGAAATAGACTGAAAATGGACTGCATATGGACTGGAAATAGCCTAGAAATTTAGTGGAAATGGACTGGAAATGGCATCATCATGGTCTAGAAACGGAATGAAAATGAACTGATGATGGACTGAAAATAACCTGGAATTGTAAAGTTAATGGGAATGGAATGAATCTGTATTGAAAACAAATAAATTTATAAAATAAATAAATTTTATATGGGCTGGAAATGGTCTGGAAATGAAATGGAAATGGAAATGGGAATGGAAATGGGAATGGAAATGGAAATGGAATGGAAATGGGAATGGAAATGGGAATGGAAATGGAATGGAAATGGAATGGAAATGGGAATGGAAACGGGATTGGATAAACAATGGAATTTGAAGCTTGGATAAGAAGCTGGTGGAAACTTTTTTTTTGTTTATGAGAACACTCAAAACATAAAACTATTTGTGTCTTACATATGACATATGGTATATGACGGCGCCGGTGGTTGAGTGGTTAGCAGGTGCCTTTCACCCAATTCGGTTTCGTATCAATTCCAGTCAAGTTGGGATTTTCTGAGACGAAAAATCTCTGACCACGTCTTCCTTCGGAAGGCAGTAAAGCTTTTGATCTCAGCCAATGTGTTGATTCGATCAATAAACAGGGTCCAGGTCGTCTCCCCGGCGTGACAAACCAGCTTCAGGCTGCAAGTCGCAACATGGTTATTTTTTTAATTATTCAGAAACAAACAACACAGAATTCCAAATTTTGGCAAACTATACAGGGAGTAGGACATGAATAATATCTTTTAGGAAAACACTTTTAAGTTATGAAACATTATATTTGTGGCGAAAAATATGTAATTTTACATCCTTAAACAATGAACCAACATGTTATAAATTCTGAGATATGTTTCATCAAAAATGGGAAGTGGTGATGAGACTCTAAATGACGGGAATTTTCAGATTCTAACAACCTTTTTAATATAACTAATGTTTATTTTCGTGAAATAGATACAAATTAATGCTTTCTAAAATAGGATTTTGTCACGCAGGCGATCGAACATAAAATCTTAAATCAAATCAACTTTTTTGGGACTATGAATTTAGCCAAGCGAGTCCCAGCAATGCAAACATTAATTTTTTAAAAAGAAGTTGAAAGAAGAATAATATTTTCTTCTATATGAATTGGCTATGTAAAAACTGATTAATGTTAAATTCGCCAGAATTGGAAAATTTCAATCTCAAGCAACTTTCACCTTGGAAACACTGTCATTCTTGTGTATGTTTCTATACCTACTATGTAAAGTTTCAAAAAAAAAAAAAGGTTGAATGCTCTTAGGCCAATTAAAATCCAAATCCAATCCAAATCCAATCCAAATCCAATCCAAATCCAATCCAAATCCAATCCAAATCCAATCCAAATCCAATCCAAATCCAATCCAAATCCAATCCAAATCCAATCCAAATCCAATCCAAATCCAATCCAAATCCAATCCAAATCCAATCCAAATCCAATCCAAATCCAATCCAAATCCAATCCAAATCCAATCCAAATCCAATCCAAATCCAATCCAAATCCAATCCAAATCCAATCCAAAGAATGATTTGTAACAAACCATGGTTTTGTCATCGAAAATAACATATGTAGATTGAGCATGGATTGCAAATGAAGGGGATAAGGAATCGCCATGGCATCAAGTGGACGTGTCTCCCACTAACACCACAGTATGAACTTAAACCATTTCTGAAATGAAATAAAGAAACAGACTCCCTACCGACGGAAAAATATCCTCCAACCCACTTTTGAGGACAACCCGAATTTGCGTGCAAAACATGTCACAGTTCTCGCACATCGAGAACGTTCATAGGTCAGTCCTAGCGCATTCCCCTAGACCCGTGTCCAAGGTTGAAAAAAAAATAGAAATCAAAACACCACCGGAGGCCACTTGATCCACCGCTCATACTCATAGCTGTAAAATGGACCGGGACTTGCGAGATAGCAAGATTTCTTTCATCCCCATCCACCAGAATCGCATCAAATTATCTCGAAAAAAAAAAGCGGAGAAAAAGTCCGGCAACTCCGCGGGACCCCTGTTGTATGTGCGCACCGTTTGGCCCCGTTCGTCTGCCAAAGGTCCAGCAGCAGGTACCTGTTTCAGACAGGACCGATAGCCGGAGAGTCAGCGAACGAGAGAGCGCGAACTTAATTAAGGGTTTTACAGCAGCAGATTTTTTCCTCCGCGTCGTTCGCGTGGTTCAATTTTTTTTTACCCTCCCGGACTGGAAAGTGTATCAAAGAGCATTTTCAAGTGCCGGAGTGGAATCGAGAAGAAAAACGCAGCAAGACCGACGGTGGCGCACGCTAGTAGAGCCAAAGTCATTAGGGAACTCGGTCGGAGCTCGGTGCAGCACGTTACAAGATGTTGTTCTCGTTCAAAGACAAAGTTCGAGGCCAAGACCACGGAGGAACGGGCGGTGACAAAAAGTTATTATTTCTTTAATGGATTTTTGTGATTCTGGCATGGTGAATGGATGCATGTGAGCAGTGCTCCGGGCAGAGATATGGGTGATTTCGTAAATTGAAGTCTGTTTCTTCGGGCGAAGAATGCCGTTGACGGTTGGTGAGTTGGTTCTCTGGTTGCAACCAGAAATTCGGTGGTTAAATGATTCGGGATTAATCTTGGATAAATTGGACATGCTACCCTCACGCATCCTCCCATATTTGGGAAGGCTCCATTCGGTCAGGGTGACTGAAAGCCAACTTTCAAATTTCAATTCCTACAGCAGCTACGTACTTATGACCTCACCTCCACCGCAAACTGTGATGCAAAACCCCAAAACAGTTCCCGCGTGGGAAGTCACCGCTTTTTTGGAAGCTTACTGTTTTTGGTGTCCCCCACCTATAATCACGTTTAGCCGAAATTCGGTGCTGGAATTGTGTCCAACAGCGGCTCGACGCAGTAAGTGTAGTAGCGAAGGACATCAAACCACAGTGCTGGTCTATAATTACGATCCTCTTGTTGACCGCTGTCGTCAGGAGGTCCAGTTGTAAAAGTTGGTTCATTCATGAAAAAGCCATCCGGTTCGAGTTTAAAATCGGCTTACTGCACTGTTGTAAAGTGAAGTGGCGCGGGAAAAGACGCTCGCTGGGAACTCAATCTCAAGACGCTGCTATGAATGGGAAGAAAGCTGATAAGCAAGTTGTGTGTGTTATCGTAATTATGGACTCCAAAAGGGGGACAGTTTCAGTTTCCCACGGAACTTGATTACGTATTCTTCGAGTAGCGTAATTGCCACCTTCCGATTCGATTGCATCTGGGATGTTTGGCGAAAAGTTCCATTCTTGAATCACACTTGTTTTCGGTTCAATAAATCTTTTACCACTTGAGAATTTCAGGATGCCCAACAACCCGAAAAATCTTGAGGGTTTCTTTTCAAACTCCGAAGCCAAAAAGCGAACATTGTCTAAAATGTATCGCCGTGAGAAAATTTCCCCATCAGTGGTTTTCTGATGCATTTTGTGGTTTCCTCGTCCTTCACTTGAAGCTTCCCCTTGACACGAGATAACCGCAGCCAGGCCGAGTGTTCGTCGGGCGAATGAGAGGATATTGAAACCGACTTCTTCCCCTTATTCAATCCCGTTTGCATTTTGATTCACTTCATGGCAGCTCATTCATTTTTTTTTCCTCCCATCGCTTATCAACAACCCACGGACGGATGGTTAATGTTGATTGTAGTTGCAGTTATACGCCGAAATTACCAGGTCCATCGAGGATGCTGGGAGCCGAAACAGGTTCTTGTCGTCGGTGATAATGACGATTTTCTCTTCTTCACTATCATTTGGGACGAAAACCGGAACTGAATGCGATTTGCAAAAAGTGGGAGCCTCGCTTTGGATTTATTCTCACGGGCTGTTGCCTTCTGGCGGGTTTGGAGATGTGAAATTTATTGAACTGGAAAATACAGCTTGTTGTCATGAAAAAAAAGGTTGTATTTAAATTGGGTTGGAAATGTTACCTCGGGCAAAACACTTTGAGTCTCTCATGGGAATGACGAAGAATCCTCATTGGTTCGACTAGGAAATGATTCACCACTCAATCAAAAACCAACAAGTCCTGCCGCCATCATCATTCACGATTTCCACCCCGATTAGATCAGCGACATTAACGACTCAAGCCCTCGTTGGTGACTCACAGCCAAAATGGAACCCGATACTTCGATGATTTTGGAAGCACCTTTCCCGCCATCTCTAATACTTTCGAATTTAACGATCCGACCGACGGTCCACGCACCGGAGCTCATCATTTGCATATTATCTCCCAAGAAGCCATTTGAGCAGTCCACGCCGGCACCTTCCCTTATCAACTGACGCTCCTATCAGTTTCCGCGGGTGCAGGTAAGGACTGGAACCGAAACGGTTCAATTTCAATTCACCTTCAAACGGGTTCGTGTGAAGATTCGAAAACTTCTTCAATGACAGCCCCAAACTCGTCGTTCATAAAACGTTGATTGCACACAAAAGCTCGCCCGATTGGTGGAGGCGAACTTACCGCGAGAAGTGCGGGGAGTGGGACTTTTTGTCGCTTCGCTCGAGACCGGTCGGTCCTAGTCAGATGGTTGAAAGATTGAGGATTGGTTGGTGTGCAACCGGAGCGTAGGAAGCATAACCTGATTTGCCCCTGCCGGTTCGACAAGAGCTACTTCTCCAGCGACACACTTCGAGACGTCATCGACGGCAGTAAGTGAACGTGTTCGCTCGCGACGGATGTGGGATCTTGCTATTAAAAAAAAAATAGGGAGAATTTGAAGTCGGACGGTCGCATGACAATTTTATGTCCAATTCAGAGAATAATGTTCCGAAATTAGGTAACATAAACATTTTTTAAGTTAATTTGTTTAGTTCACCGACGCACATTAGTCACGTAGCTCAGTGAACCCACAGTCGCGAAAAAGTTCACAAGTCCGAATTCAATCCAACTCCAATCCAATTCAAAATGAATGGTTTGCCCAGCACGAAAACCAACCATTTCAATAAAAACGCATAGTTATTTTTATCTATACAACCCTTTTATTACAATCACCAATTACCAATTTATTACCAGTCATTTATAAATCTTCCGATTGAAGACGATATAGCATCAGAGATTTAAAAATTGTTTTTCGTTTTTTATTATTTATTTACGGTTTTTCATATTTTTTTCTGTATCGTTTATCGATCGACATTTATAATTCATCATTTATTGCTTATTATTTATTAAATATTATGAATTATTTATTATTTATTATTTATTATTAGTTATTATTTATTATATATTATTTTTTATTTTAATATTTATTAATTATAATTTATATATATTTATTGTTAACTCTCAATTATAACTCATTATTATTGATTAATAATTTTTAATTTAGTATTTGTTTTAACTTATTTGCTATTTATTATTTATCGTCCATCATTTATTATTCATGACTTATTAGCAATAGTAAAAAGAACTTTTTTCCCCTCTTATCCTCTTTTTTCACTTGTTCTTAGTTAAATAAATCTTCCGGTTCCCTTTTGGTTTTTCGTTCTTCAATTTCCGATTTTTTTCTTTTCTTCCCCTCTCGATTTTCGTTTTTCGTATTACGATTTACGTATATTTAGCATTTATTGACTTTTCACCGTTTTCCCTTTTCTCTTTTCTGTTACAAAATTTTTCTTTGTGAGGTACTACGATTTTTATTTCTCTTGCTTCGTTTTTTGTTTATCGATTATCGTTGATCAGCGATCGGTTTTCGTTTTTCATTTGACATTGATTTTTCTAATTTTTTTTTTTTCCATAGTGTCTGGGTTCACATTTTTTATTTTTCATGCCGTTTTGTAATCATGTTATATCAATCTCTTAAGTACTTCTTTTTTCGTTCATCGTTTTACGTGAATCGTTATTCATTTCTTATTCCTTATTTATCTTTCGTTCGGATTTAGATTGTATATTTTCATTTTTCATTTCCTTTCCTTATTATTTAATTGGTTTTCATTTCATACGTCATTGCATTGTCATATGTGTAAAGTTTAATGTTTGACGTTTTACTTGTTGAATTTAACGTTTTTCTTTTTATTTTATACGTTTTGCGTTTTATATGTTGATTCCTATGTTTTACGATCTACGTTTTACGATTTATGTTGAACGTTGAACGTTTATCATTGATCGTTTAACGTTTTACGTTTTACGCTTTACGTTTTACGTTAAACGTTTCCCGTTGAAGGTTTAACGTTCTACATGTATGTTTTATGTTTTGTGTTTGATTTTTGATGTGTGATGTTTGATGTTTTATGTTTTATGTTTTATGTTTTATGTTTTATGTTTTATATTTTATGTTTTATGTTTTATATGTTATGATTTTAATTTTATGTTTTATGATATATATTTTATGTTTTATGATTTATGTTTTGTGTTTTATGTTTCATGTTTTATGAATTATGATTAAGGTTTAATGTTTTACGCTGAAAATATTACGTTTCAAATTTCTCGTTTAACGTTTTCTGTTTAATTAACTACGTTAGAAGTTTTACGTTATACGATTTACGACTTTAGATTCTTGATTGACGTTTACGTTTGTCGTTATACATGTATCGTTCAACGTTTAACGGTTTGCGCTTGAAGTTTTACATTTTACGTTTAATGTATTACGTTAATCGTTTCACGTTTAACGTTTTACGTGTTACGTTTAACGTATTTCATTTTATGTTTTTTTTATGTTTCACGTCAACGTTGAACGACTTTTACGTGTGACGTTTTACGTTTATCATTTTACATAATCGTCTTACATTATCATTTAACATACTCGTTTTACATGTATGTATGTATGTAAGGTAGCCACCATCCCTTCTAAGACCTTGTCATGTATGCAGCTCCACTTAATAGCAAGATCAAATTGAGTTACCGATTTGCATTCACAGTAACGCTGTATGAAGGGCCAAAAACGGTGGGGCGGACCCGTAAGCAGAGACACTTACGCGAAACCCGCGGGAACATAAGAATCTCCTTCCAACGATACGATCCAACAAATCGAATAACCCAATTCGCAATACTCATTAAGCTTTCTACGGGATGGCTTGTTAAGAAGGGCGCGTCACTCTCACTGAAATTGTTGGAGTAGAATTCACAGCATCACAATCGAATCGGTAGGATAAAGAAAATGATACTGTTTGTTCCCTCCTAGACGCCGGTTGTCATACCACTCCATTGTCCAATTCCAGCTTGAGTGATACCCTGATGCTCCCTCCCTTCCCAATATATATTTAATGTCATATAGTAATGTATAAAATATAGTGAATTAATATTATAATTATAATAAATATAGCGAATGAATATTATAATGACAAATAATATAGTGATTGAATATAAGAATGAAAATAACAATTCCATTTGTGGACCTGAAAGTTTAGACAATGTAGCTGCGAGAAAAAAATTGATTTAACATTATCTCATCAAACTTGGAATATCCATGGATAATCTGAAATTATATAGCAATAGAATGGTAAACCCAAAATTTCGATGTGCTGTTCCGTTTCCTTGCAATAATTTATGTAGTGAGTCTCATCGGAAATAGCGGTTTTAATGAAATGAATTTAAATGTAATTATGTCACATCATTTAATATCATAACATAAAATAATAAACTGACGTTAAAATATAAAATAATAATACCAGCAAGCCAGTAACTAAAGTAGAATACATATATCCGTAACTAATCTGATCATCCACTCATCGAAAGACTTCCACTGTTGCAGTTTCTATTGAAATAAGATCTACTAAGATTAGAATTTGTTTTCACAATAATAGTCAGAGAACATAATAAGCGTAGGTACAAGATATATATGACATCTACTGGTATGTTACTGAAAATAAAAATTAGATGTGTATTAATTTCATAATAATATTGGAAAAACTGAAGACAGCTAATAATAAGGCGAAATAAATTTCAGATGAGTATGAATCTAAAAACTGAATCTTAATAAAACTAAAAAAATAAAAAATTAGGAAATTGAATTTTTCTATAGCTCTTGTACACCCATAAATGATTCCTCATGTCTGTGAAATAGGAAATGAATGATTGTAAACTGTTAGGTTTTGAATTAATATATATTTCTGATGAAGAAGGAAAGTACTTTTTTAAGTAGAATTTTTCGAATATGATCCTTTCTAAAAAAAAAAAAAAAAAAAAAAAAACAATAAAAACCTTCCTATCTTTTCAAATACAGAACGTAAGTTAGATGAGCTATAACTGACAAGGATGCATAAATGTGAAGCTGAAAATGACTTAAAAAAAAGCATACAAAATGTAGTGAATGGATGTTATAATATAAAACGATAATAATTTCATTTGTATTTACGTGTCTGCAGATTGTGGTCCTGCTGCAATTGTATACGGACCCGCACATCCACCATGAACCTGAAAGCTTAGATAATGTATCATGGCCACCAGAAAAAAAATTGATTTGAAATTATTTTACAAAACTTGGGATATCCATGGATGATCTGAAATTGTATAGCAGATAAAGAATAATGAACCTAAAATTTCGATGTGCTGCTCTGCTAATAAATGTGATATAACCACAATGGAACTGACTCTTAGCTTCGGGTCATGATCCCTACTGAGCCCTTGCGGCACGTCAAGCCGGCCAGTTCAGCGCAAGGGTTTAACATACTCGTTTTACATAATCATTTAACATAATCGTTTTACATAATCCTGTAGCATAATCTTTTTACGTTTAACGCTTGACGTTTTGCGTATAACGCTTGCAGTTTTATGCTTTGCCTATAACATGAAACTTTCCACAATATAGTTTTTACGTGTCACATTCAACGTTCTACGTTTATTTTTATGTTGTTTTGTTTTTCGTTTTACGTGTAACGATTTTCGTTCTGCATTTATCGTTTGACATTTCACGATAAATGTTGTTTTTATCATGCTTAGCGTGGCACGTTTTATATTGAATTTTCAAAAAAATCATCTTTCGTTTTCGATTTTTTGTTTGTTTGCGTTTCAAGTTCTTTTTGCCTGTTCCGTTTTCGATTTTCCAATTTTTTTTATTATTATAGAAAGCAGTAAGTTACAGGCAAATATGAATAATAAACAATAAACAATAAACAATAAACAATAAACAATAAACAATAAACAATAAACAATAAACAATAAACAATAAACAATAAACAATAAACAATAAACAATAAACAATAAACAATAAACAATAAACAATAAACAATAAACAATAAACAATAAACAATAAACAATAAACAATAAACAATAAACAATAAACAATAAACAATAAACAATAAACAATAAACAATAAACAATAAACAATAAACAATAAACAATAAACAATAAACAATAAACAATAAACAATAAACAATAAACAATAAACAATAAACAATAAACAATAAACAATAAACAATAAACAATAAACAATAAACAATAAACAATAAACAATAAACAATAAACAATAAACAATAAACAATAAACAATAAACAATAAACAATAAACAATAAACAATAAACAATAAACAATAAACAATAAACAATAAACAATAAACAATAAACAATAAACAATAAACAATAAACAATAAACAATAAACAATAAACAATAAACAATAAACAATAAACAATAAACAATAAACAATAAACAATAAACAATAAACAATAAACAATAAACAATAAACAATAAACAATAAACAATAAACAATAAACAATAAACAATAAACAATAAACAATAAACAATAAACAATAAACAATAAACAATAAACAATAAACAATAAACAATAAACAATAAACAATAAACAATAAACAATAAACAATAAACAATAAACAATAAACAATAAACAATAAACAATAAACAATAAACAATAAACAATAAACAATAAACAATAAACAATAAACAATAAACAATAAACAATAAACAATAAACAATGAACAATAAACAATAAACAATAAACAATAAACAATAAACAATAAACAATAAACAATAAACAAAAAACAATAAGCAATAAACAATAAACAATAAACAATAAACAATAAACAATGAACAATTAAATATAATGGAAATCATGGAACATTTTACTTTATCACTTCTTAAGGCAAAATGGCATTAAATTAGTTAAAAGTTTATGTTTTGACAGATGGGCCTATTTCGTCTGCGACTAACAGACTTCATCAAAGTCGAGTGTTCGACGATTCTTTTTTTTTTTTTTTAAGGTGATCAAGAAACGTGTTTATTTAAGGTCCTAGTTTTCCAATTAAAACCGTTCTTCTGATAAGCTCGTTAAAATGTTTAAAAAAAAGTGAAATTGAATAAACAAATAATAATAATGAATAAACAATTAACAATCAACCATGATTAAAACAAACAATAAACAATATTAAAAAAACAAAAAACTTAAAAAAAACAAAAGAAAACAATACACAAAGAAGAAGAAAAAAGCAACTAACAAAGATCAGCAATCAATAAACAGCGATGAATGTTGTGTGATTGACGGAAATTAAAAACAACGACATAGAAGAAAAAATTAAGTGAAATTCGCTAAAAAAGAAAAAGGTAACCAACAATTACGTAACGTAACGTATTTTGATTTATTTATTTATTAAAGGTGATCAAGTAACGTATTTATTTAATCGTTCCTAGTTTTCCAATGACAATCGTCCTTCTTATACGCTCGTTAAAATGTTGAAAAATAAGTGAAATTGAATAAACAAATAATAATCAATAATGAACAATATATAATAAACCATAATAAAAATAAACAAAAAACAATACAAAAAATCCAATACAAACTAAAAAATATTTAAACAAACAATTCACAAAAAAGAAGAAACTAGCAACTATCAACAATCAACAATCTACATAAAGCGATAAATGTTGCGTGATTGAGAGAAATCAAAAAACCACAAAGATGAAATTTAATTTACTTTTTTACTTCTTATTTTCTAAAAAGAAAATGATAACCAACAATTAACAATAAACAATAGGCGGATTGTGTTAAATGATTTACTGAAAACAAAAAATAAGAAAATTGAAAAACGTTATTCAAAGACACCAACGATAAATTATCAATAATTAAATAACAATGATAAATAAAATAAGTATAGAAATATTTAAAAAAACTGATATATGCTAAATAATCGTTGAAGACGGTACCTCAAATATAAAAAAAACAACGAAAAACATATATAAATGAATAATGCTTGCTAAATGAGGTTTTTTTTAATAATCGTTTATTTGTACAGGCTCAATCGAATCAACTTTACAGAGCCAAATTTTCATATTTATATGCATCATTTATCTTAAAACTAAAGTTAAGAGGATAGAGTCGATTACTCGCGGCCGTCTCGAAGTTAATAGGAAATTCAAATTACGGATGGGAATTTAAAGTATGGTTTACATAACACATTAAATTTAAATTCTAAATTATCTAAAAGGAAATGAGCTTTGACAAATGATAAAAGACGGTAGAATAAAAAGATAAATGATAAAATTAATGAATGAAAAAAAACAATAAACAATAATCAATGGAAAATCATCATTCAGGAATAAACAATAAGCATCATAAACAATAAACAATAGCCGATCTATGTTGAATGATTAATGAAGAACGAAAAATAAAAATAAGAAAACAGAGAAACGAAATTCACAAAAAAATATACGATACATAACGATATATATACAATCAGAATAACAAATGGAATACGAAAAACAGCAAAAAGTTAAAAATGAAACGATTATTGATGTACGACAAATAATGATTGGAAAGCAAAAACTGTCAAATTAAAAAACATAAAATGTTGGGACTTGATTTTTTTTCAATATTGGTGCGTAGTATGTTTTTTTTTTGTAGGCGAAATTTCATAAAAATCTGCACCCCTTCAGCCTATTTGTACAACAGTCAGTGTTCAGTGATTTCAGACAGAGTCAGTATTCGGAATAAAATTCGAGAATTTTTTGGAAGCCTTAAGGGTCTTCTGAGAATAATAATCGTGCACAGCTTGGAAGAAACATTTCATTTTGCTAGATTTGGCATAAATTAATGAGATCTTTCATGTTAATTTAAGCCAGATAGCCAGCTGGAAGTTTGGCAGATTGCAAACATTGTTGAATGGCGTATCAAATATTGCAAACAATTTCGTTGTTTGAGCTGGCTTTGGTTAGAAATTAAACGATGGGAAATTTTACGCGTCTGTTAAGATTCATTATTTTTTGTCATCGTGTGTTCAACATCGATAGATTCCAGTCTGACCAAACAATCGAAAATCATTTGTTTCAAAATAAAAAAAAACGATCGTCAGATAAACAATCTTCGTTAAACACACTCGCAAATTTAACGGAGAATAATTTATCTTTAAGAGAAGAAGCTGATTTGCAAAATGAAGATAGTTGATCATTTGCTTCTTATTGACATAAAATCAAAAAGTGTTTGGGTGACATCTTAGTTTTCACTGCACATCTTGTTGGTTATATCTATAACATTAATGGTCAAAACTGACACTTACTTCACATCCTTAGTAATATGAAATGCTTTACAATAATTCTAAAATATTTGTCCTTGAAATCTTTGCTATTGTCCGTAAAACATGTTTTACTGCCGAACGATGATTGTCTGAATCCAACCACGTTCACTAATATACACAGCTAACAATTGTTTCCATCCAAGTTCGAACCGCTTAACCTTGTCTTACTTCAGCCATCTTAATGACTTCCACCTCGTAAACTCCCAGAACTATTCTCGCCTTCCACCCGGCAATGAATAAACACCTTCCAAGCCAACGAAGCTCGACCGACCGTCGAAGAGCTCGCGGTCATCATCCAATCAGAACAATTTTCCGACCAAACTCCCATCAAACGACGTCCGCCGTAAAATCCGCCCGAAACAATTGCCACAATCATCTTCAAGATCGCTCTAACTCCAGCTCCGATTCTTCGTCCCCCCATTTATTCGACCGCCCGCTCGTTGCGTCTCGCGACTTATCACAGGGTCAATAAAAATAAAGGCACTCAGTGAACAACACCTTTGTTCGCCATGTGCGTGCGAACTGCCTTGAAGAATTTGACCACCAACCCCTTTTTATGATTAACGCATCGCCGGGAAATTTCCGCCGCGACGCTGGGCATTGTGTTTCAGGTGCGAATATTTGTTTTCTCGGCTGACCGACGGCGACGACGACGCAGACTATGCTCGAAAAAAAAAAAAAAAAAAAGTGAAACAATATAATGAGTGATAAAGTACGGTTGGCTGGTTGAGTGACTACCGAAAAAACAAAAATACACCGAAATGAATCGAAAAGGCAGAAGATTTTATTGGGGAGGGGGACGGTTGGT
>JAHHFK020004002.1:0-5000 GCA_024533555.2 Aedes koreicus | reverse complement strand
TCTGGCTTAAATTTACATGCAATATCCCATTATTTTCTACCAAATCTAGCATTCCCTTTATGTGCATTAGATAACGCAGAAAATTCAATGTTTCTTTTTATCTGTGTAATGAAGCACGAACTTCGTACGCATCCTAAAGTTGTCACTACAGAACTGGAAATGTTGAAGTCATGGCGGAAAAAAAAATTCGGTTCAAGCGTTGTACAAAATCTTATGCGTGGTATTAAGAAGAAAGTTCGGGCTTTTGGATTTGGTAAAGAAATACAGTGAAATAAAAATACCTAAACCAAGATTATACATTGTATTTTATTCCCTAAATATTTCATGACAATCAGTTGAGAACTTGTTTTTGAGGACGAGTTTAAAGTGATGCAATTTAGCTGTGGAGACCCTTTAATGCAAAAATGGTACATGGCATCGAAAGCTCTCAATTAATAACTGTGGAAGTGCATTTAGAACACTAAGTTGAGAGCAAGCAATAAGCCAAATTGTGAAAAACAATAAGATTGAAATGCTGAATAAGAGGAAGATGTGAAATCTCAAATCGACAAAGATTTTTCATTAGGGCCTAACTGAAAAACGTAAACAATGGCTTTTCCGCGAATCAATCCACCACGATCATTTCAAAGAGGAAGAGTTCACTTATACGATAGAATAAAAGGCTTACATGGGAAGCATTTATGCCACGAGAAATATACGGAAGAAACCATTGTTTACGTTTGTCAGCTAGGCCATAATGAAAAATCTTTGTCGAAATCCCCGTGTGCATGAATTTTGACAATTTATTTCAATATTCAAATTACTTATAACTGAAGTTATACCGTGAATGTAGAAATAAACTCTTTAGACGCAACAAAAACATGCTGCTCAACTTAGACAAATCGGTGCATCTGCCAGGGACGACCCCAATGTTTACGTTGCGGAGCGACATCTACGATTTGCAAGTGGTTACACTAAACTAAGTTAATCTGTCATGTTGTGGGGGGGATTGCTCGCGAGCCACTTTTTGTTTACATCGTCTCAAAGTATACAGTCAGATGATTACACACGCGCATTAAAAAGTAAAAATAATGTTTAAAGCTACTCAAAAATGAGAATTGAAAACTTTCGCATTTTTTTATGGGACATACTGTATCTTTTTATTGAAGTTTCATCCATGACAGTTGGAATGATCTTCTCTGTTTTCCAGGACTGTTGAGATGTTGATACATACAGAATTTTCATTTTCAGTAATAGACCAGTGGATATCGGATATATGTTGTGCATACATACAGCCAGTGGTGCGATTTGTCATTTTCACTTGATGAAATCTGAGAAATTACTTCAGTCGACCAGTCACATTCACTCCATGCGAGAGCTTCGGAATATGTGAATCAGATTCTGTACACGAAGCTTTTTCGCTAGTTCATTCAACGTTGTCCTGGCTGTTCTGATTTGAAATTCATGCACTCTTAAAGTTCATCACCCAATTCATAAGCCATTTTCAATTTCAGAAGCATTCACTGAGATTGATAGAAATGTTCTATCAGTTCAGAAATGAATGACTGAGATAGTAGCAGAGCATGTGTGCTATGGTAAAAGCCTAGTACGTGCTGGTAATATTTTTATGCCAAGCCGACTTTCAAGCTGAGGAGTTTAGCCCTCTTTTCGAGATGACGCCGTGGATCTCGTCTGCTGCTGACCGCAAGATAAAGGGCGATACGGTCAAAATTTGGTCAATATCAACTTGACGTATTTCTTTCAATTTTGCATTTAAAAACCTGAACACCCCTCATTTTGAAGGTGTGTGTGTGTAGAATGTTGCTCCTATTTTGATTTTGGAATTCACTCTTCAGTTGTCAAAATGCCGTCCAAGCAAGAAGAGCAGCGTATCAAAATTTTGCTCGCGCATCGCGAAATCCGAGCTACTCGCACGCAAAGTTGGCAAAATCGCTAAAAGTTGCCAAATCAACCGTTACAAATGTAATTAAAGTGTTTGGGGAACGTTTGTCGACAGCCAGGAAGTCTGGATCGGGGGGAAATCGAAAACCGGAAGCCGCTGAGACGACAAAGAGAGTTGCCGGTAGTTTCAAGCGAAACCCTAACCTATCTCTCCGAGATGCCGCAAATAAGCTGGGTGTATCGTCTACAACCGTGCATCGAGCCAAAAAACGAGCCGGACTATCGACTTACAAGAAGGTAGTGACTCCAAATCGCGATGATAAACAAAATACGACGGCCAAAGCGCGATCCCGGAGGCTGTACACGACGATGCTGACGAAGTTTGACTGCGTGGTAATGGACGACGAAACCTACGTCAAAGCCGACTACAAGCAGCTTCCGGGACAGGAGTTTTATACGGCAAAAGGAAGGGGAAAGGTAGCAGATATTTTCAAGCACACGAAACTGTCAAAGTTCGCAAAGAAATATCTGGTTTGGCAAGCCATCTGTACCTGTGGCTTGAAAAGCAGCATTTTCATAGCTTCCGGGACTGTCAACCAAGAAATTTACGTGAAAGAGTGTTTGAATAAACGTCTGCTGCCTTTCCTGAAGAAACACGGTTGTTCCGTACTGTTTTGGCCGGATTTGGCATCTTGCCATTACGGTAAAAAGGCCATGGAGTGGTACGCCGCCAACAACGTGCAGGTGGTTCCCAAGGACAAGAACCCTCCCAACACGCCAGAGCTCCGCCCAATTGAGAAATACTGGGCTATTGTCAAGCGGAACCTAAAGAAGACCAAAAAAACTGCTAAGGACGAGCAGCAGTTCAAGGCAAACTGGCTTTCTGCGGCGAAGAAGGTGGACAAGGTGGCTGTACAAAATCTGATGGCAGGGGTCAAGCGTAAGGCCCGGCAATTCGGATTTGGAAAAGCGGAAGCCTAACTGAATATTTTCCTGAATTTTATACTAATTGAACTTGAAAAAGAAATTTAATTTGATTTTTTAAATAAACGATTTCACCGATTTACACGCGTTTTCCCTTGACCAAATTTTGACCGTATCACCCTTTTTACGGATGGATGATTGGCTCATCAACTTGGTTTCTTACTAATTGCAGTCTTTTGATGAATATCCTCGTATTATTTATCCAATTATTCCATTGTTATATATTCATCTAATTTTACAGAATTAATTAAAATAAAAAACGTTGAGATTTTCACTACACAGTTTTCTTTGCCTATGAGCTTTTTTACAAACATAAATAAAAATATCCCTAGAATTGGGTCTACGGTTTTCTAGTGGCATCAATATCACTTTTTTCTGTCTGAACAGTTAATTTTTTACATGTGACTACTTTCTGTATAGCTTGGATGCACTACAAGGTTCATATAATAGTTCAATTTTTCAATTGGTATTGAAAAAAAAACGATGATAATCTTAGTTTAACCAGTGAAGTCATATTAGTCTAAGAAATATAGAATCTCACAAAAGTGTATTGCTATAAATCGACGAATAATGTCTCAATTGCTGCATCCCTATCCCTATAGCTTAACGGAATGTCTCACTATTTCAAAGGCAATAAAAGCTAAATACCCAAGTTAACATATGAATAAATTAAACGAAGAGCTACGGAATATACAGAATCAGGAATTTAAAAATCGGCTTCCGAGAGAAGTCAACATAGCCGAAACCAACATTTCCCCTAGATTTCCAAAAACAAGGAACGAATAAATCCTCATATCCATGGCTGATTCCCACCGAAACGAACATCCAAACAAATCACCTTAAGAACTTATTACTCCAGCAAAACTGAATCGTTTCGTCCAACCACCGCCACCAAAGATAAATCTACTTACTCCATCAACCGTATCCATTCGACTCCCAGACGGATACCTAACCTAGCAAACTCACGTGTGTGGGCCATATTGGGTTTCAACATCTCAATCATATTTGAAAAAGAAAAAAAGAAGAAAAACCTCCGTACATAGAAGCCGAAGTAGGAGACGCACCGAAAAAAAAATAAACATTTTGATTAAAAGTGAAAAGGCACTTTTTCCCTCTCCACCAGAGATCGCGCGCCGCGTCGGTTACGATCGTACTCGATCTTCGCAAGCCGAACAATAGTGTGGTTTCGATTCTCTTTCCAGACGCTTACCCTGGCGCGGGTCGTGTGGACCGAAGCCAATTCGGTTAATAATCGAACCCCCCTTCACCGATCGGTGTTGAGCCGATCGAAAAGTTATTGCCTTAATTCAATAGACGGGAGCGAGCGATGCGAAAAGCGTGAGGGAAGCAAGCGGTAACGAATAAATCGCCCGATGATTGATCAGTAGCAGGAGCGTCCGTCCGTCACTTTCCTTTCCTTTCTCCCACGTTCCCACTTTCGGTGAGATTAAAATCTCAATTTACCAGGATGATTGTTCGATTTGTACAGCCTCTGCTTTAGTTCGCTGGTTCGTGTGTTGATTTTTGTTCTTTCCGGCTTCTGCCGTTTCGTTTTTCGGATAGTTCAATGGAGGACGGAATGGATTGTGATATGTTTGCTGAGCCGTTTTTCCCAAAACGATCACGACAACAACGGTGGCGGATTATGACTTCGTTTTTGTTGACGTTGTCCTGGTGGTGACTTTGCTGTGACTTGTCAATCTTTCGCTTTTTCCTGCTTTGGCAGTCAAAGGGTAGGCGGGGAAAATGAAGACGAATTATTTCCGGTACGGTCAACGCTCATACGGGGAGACGGGTTAGTTGGATGGTGGAATAAATTCACCATCGAAAAATTTTCACGAAATTTTCTTGTTTTGTTCGTTCCCATCGGGATTCGGCTCTGGAATGGGGAGCTGCATTTCTGCCCTTCCGAATGGCGTGCCAGTCATGAATAAGTTGTAAATCTCGCCGTAATAAATTTGTCAGGCCAAGACGGTTTCCCATTCCTGGTCGTAAATCAATTGTTCTATGCTTTGGGGTGTCAATTTACATAAATTATGTACAGGTGGAGCAGGGCTTTCGAATGCTTTGCATGGTTAAACAATATATGTCTTATCTTAATCTCGAATTCATGGGTTACTCGGAGTAAAGAGAAT